>QAXD01000215.1:396944-416402 GCA_004335575.1 Haematococcus sp. NG2 | reverse complement strand
GATATGAATGCTCTGGATCTGGATGAATGATCTGGATCTGGATGAAGATCTGGATCTGGATGAAGAGCTGGATCTGGATGAAGATCTGGATCTGGATGAAGATCTGGATGGGGACCACCATGATGCCTGTGCTGTGTGAACATGTAGGGGGGGTTTTAGTGTTGCACGCGCGACTTGCACCACGCCACACCACAACACCCAGATCTGGAACCACGTGTGCTGTGCTGCATGCGCGACTTGCACCACACCACACCACACCACCCGGATGTGGAACCACGTGTGCTGTGCTGCACGGGGTTGCGTACGTCTGTGCTGCACGCGCGACTTGCACCACACCACACTACTCACCTGAGGTCCCAGCAGCCGTCACAACGGCGGCAGCACACACCACAAGGAAGATAGGCGCGGGGTTCAAGATAGGCGCGGGGTTCAAGATAGGGTTTAGGGTTTACGCCCTTGCCCTTGACCCTAAAACCCTTACCCTGAAGGGCTTAGGGTTTAGGCTTTGGCGCGGGGTTTGCTGGGGGCGGCAGAGGTGGTGCACCGTACACCCGTGGAATGCACGGCGTGGCTGCGCCCCCCTGCCTAGGGCCCCCAGGGCTGACAATAGGAGGGGCGATGACTGTAGAGGAAGGGCATTGATTGCATTGGAGTGGCCATGGTTGCATTGGAGGGGCCATGACTGTAGCGGAGGGGCCATGATCTGATTGTGCGTGACTGATAAAGCAGCTTGCTTGTGTGACACCCTCTAGAGGGATGGCGTGTCACGGCAGCGCGTGTGTGTGCGTGTGGGCGTGGGCATGGGCGTGTGTGGGCGTGTGGGCGCACGCCCGTGGGAATGCTCGTGTGCGTGTGCGCGTGCGTGTACGCGCATGCCGGGGATTGTGGGGGGGCGGGCGACTGCACGGTGCTGTGGCTGGAGGCGTCATCATAACGGCGCCTGTCAACATAACGAATGCCAGCAGCATGTGGGGTCAGGGGTGTATGTGGAGAATGTGGAGTGCTGGCCTGAGCGCTGCTTGTGGTCTCCAGCTGAAAGCTGAGCTGCGTGGCGGGTTCTGTTGGCAAAAAATGGTTGGCAACTGTTGGCAAAAAATGGTTGGCAACTGTTGGCAAAAACCAAGTAGGTGAGTACGGCTCTCTGCAGCAGAACACAACCAGGGTTCGAGTTCTGAGGGGCCCAAAAGAGTGGAGTGCAGCATCACTTGGGAAGAGGAATGCTGGTTGCGGCGGTGTGCATGTGATTGTACCGCCTTTGGTGTGCGTGCCATTGCGGCGGTACAAACAAACAAACATGAGCGTGGTTGCAGTACGCAGCACGCGCTCTGTGCGCTCACTCCTGTGCGCTTGCCAGCGTGTGGATGCGCTGGCCGAACCTTTCTCGTGTGCTGTGCCCATCTGTCCTGCTGATGTACTGCCGAGGCTGATTCACAGTATGAGTGAGCTGGATGCGTGGCGGCCTGTGACTCACGGCAGGCTGTGCACCGCCTGTACTGCCTGTACTGGCGTGTACTGCCCGTGTGCTGTTGGGGAGGCCCACACAAACAAACTCTTTGCCTTTTATGTGCCTGTTCATTCCCACGCCGCAGCACTGTAGTCGAGCAAGGCAGGATGGGCCGTGATTGTACTGCCGTACTGCCGTGCTTGTACTGCTGTACTGCCTGCAAGCTGCATGCATGTCCTGTTTAGGGTGCAGACGCGGCTCGGAAGCTGCGGGGCAGCCACATGCTGGGACCGCTGTGTAGTGTGCAAGCATGTGGCTGCCAGACCATAGAGAGAGTGGAATCACACGCTGGATGAGGTGCCTGCTTGTCATGAGCATTGCATGATGCATTGATGATAAACACCGACGTTGTTGGCGGGCTGTTCTGAACAATCTTGTAACGCATATCTTGTAACGCCTCTGACAGTCCTTTGTTGCTTGGTGGTGCGGAAGGTACCCAGTCCTCTCTTTCCCTCCAGTGTAACGTCTTTCATTCATTCCCCCAGGTCGTGGGTGCACATCGCGCTGGCGCTGCTGCGCCTCGTGCGCCTCAGCCGCCTGGTGGCCATTGCCAAGGTGGTGTTAGAGTGTTGCCGTGTTGGTTTTTTTTGTTTATGATAAGTGCAGTTATATGATGTAGTTTTTTATATGATGCAGCTTTTTTGTTTATGATAAATGGTGCTGTTATTATAAAGAGCTGTTGAACAGTGCTGTTAATCAGTTAAGTGACAGCAGATGGGTTGTGTTGTATATCGTGCACATGAGACAGAGGTAATCTTCGCTGTTGTTTTATGTCATAATCTTCTCAAGACGGGGTCTGAAGACAGAGTCTTGTGTTCCCAGTCCCCAGTGACTGTCCTCCCCCACTGACTCACACTTCCACTCATTCCCACTCCCCCTCACACCAACCGACACTCACTGTACTGCTGCACGTGTACCGCAGGCAGTAGCTGTGGACACGGCAGGTGGGCGGTACAAGAACCTGCCCCTCCTTGGGCGCTGGCTGTCCCTGCCCAAAGTGTACTTTGTACTGGCGCTGTACGTACTGGCTGTAGTGCTCAACCTACAGGTGCGTGAAGTTCACTATGAGGCGGCGGTTACATGTTGTGCTTAGTAAATATAGTAATAACATTTATAACACGGCGTTTCACATGTTGTGGTTGTGCCTCTGTATAGCTGTGCTCGTGGTGCGATAGGCTGCTCAGGTTCCCTGGCGTCTCATCCTGTTGGTGTGTTGCGTGAGCGCGGCTTGTTCGTTGATCGCCCATCACACCTCACACATCACACATCGCATGCGCCATGCGCCATGCGCCATGCTCACAGCCCTAGCTACCCGCCGTGTACCTGGCAGCAGGACATCTGTCTGCAGTACAGTAGCAGTACATTTCTCAGCACAGCAGCAGTACATTTACTTGTAGCCCACCCGACCGCAGTACATGCAAGTGCAGTCCCGTGACCCGCAGCACATCTGGTGGCGGTACATTTGTTGCGGTACATCTGGATCATCGTCATCATCATTACACGGCTTTGCGTGGTTAACCCCGCGATGCTGCAGTTTGACACATGTCCCTCCATGCCTGCTTGTACATATGGTGGCGGTACACATGGGTGCAGTACACCTGGATGCGGTACACTGACTACACTTGATTGCAGCAGTACGCTCGACTACTGCTCGTTGTAACACGGTGTAACAACAAAAACAAAAACAAAACAACTATTGCTCGTTGCACACATGTATGCCAGGCGTGCGTGGCGGTGCTTGAGGCCAGGCTGCAGCCAGAGGGGACACCTGTGTGGTGGGACGGTGTGGAATACGAGGATTTGCAGCACGCAGGCGACGCCTACCAGTGGTGGGCTGCTGTGTACTGGGTCATCACCACGGTAGGTAGGAGCTCATAGCAGGGGTGAAAGCTTACCTTGGCAGAAGGTCTCGAGCCTTAGAACCCTGAGCCTCAGGACCCAGAGCGAGCCTGCCCGCTGCACCCTGCTCACGGCCCCTGCTGTGGCTAAACCCTAAACCCTAAACCCTAACCCTAAGCCATGAAACCCTAAACCCTAAACGCTGTTCGCTGGTGCCCCACATGCAGATGACCACCACTGGGTACGGCGACTTTGAGCCCCACAACTCGGTGGAGCGCGGCCTAGCTGCCCTCAACATGATCACTGGCATGGTGTGTGCCGTGCAGTACGTAGGCAGTACAGTGCAGTACAGCGCCGTACAATGTTGTACAGTGCAGTACAGTGTGGTACATTGCAGTACAACGTGGTACAGTACGTAGGCAGTACAGTGCAGTATAGCTTACACTAAGCCGTGTAATGCTGTCAGGCTCCGGCCTGCAGAAACACCTCTGAAATGCTCCTCTATCATCATTATCATAAGCCGTGCCATCTGCAATGATGATGCATGCAACTCTGGTGCGCACCTGGCCGGCAGGTGATGTTCGGGCTGCTGGTGTCTGCGTGTTCCACGTTAGTGGCTCACACCAATGAGAGTGCGCGTGAGGTGTTTGAGCACCACCGGCGAGTGCATGAGGTGGTGCTGTGGCTGGGCAGCCGCCACCTGTCACCCGTCCTGGCACAGGAGATCAAGGTGCGTGGGGGCAATGTGTGGGTGCAATGTGTGGGCCACCTTTAATAGTTCATTGTAGTTATTAGTCACGTGTGGGCCACGCACCTTTAATAGTTATAGTTAATAGTTGATAGTTGATAGTTAATAGTCACCTTTACTACTGTCCTCGGGGTAGTGCCTGATGGGGCACAGGAGATCAAGGTGGGTGACACGTGTGGGCCACCTGTGTTATAATAGGTATTGAACCTTTAATTGTTCTTGTCCTAGGGGTAGTGTCACCCGTCCTGGCGCAGGAGATCAAGGTGGGTGACACGTGCGGGCCACGCACCTTAAAATGGTGACTGCACTCAGGCTGCAAAAGGTGACGCATCCGCGTCCTCAGCAGTGTAACACATGCGGCGTGGTACACTACATGTCATACATGAAGTCTTCTGCTGTGTTGTGCTGTACTGTGCTGGTGACTCTGATCGCTGCGTGCAGAGTGCAGACTTCAGTGCAAGAGCTGAGTGTATGATGCTGTGTGCTGCAGGCCCGATTGTAACAGTCAAGCCTATGGTGCTGCGTGCTGCAGGCGTACGTGTACGAGTCCTGGTGCATGCCCCGCCCCGACAACGCGTGGCAGGCCGAGTTGGAGCTGCTGGGCGCGCTGCCCCCGCACTTGCGCGCGAAAGTAAGATACGTGGCTTGTACTGCTGGTGTTTGCGTGTGGGATACAGCTTCAATGTGCAGCTTGTACTGCTGGTGCTTGCGCTTCAGTACTGCTGTACTGCTGCGCATCAGTGCTGCTGTGCTGCTGTACTGCTGCGCTTCGGTGCTTCTGTACTGCTGCGCTTCAGTGCTGCTGTACTGCCTTGTTTCAGTGCTGCTGTACTGCTGCGCATCAGTGCTGCTGTGCTGCTGCGCTTTGGTGATTCTGTACTGCTGCGCTTCAGTGCTGCTGTACTGCCTTGTTTCAGTGCTGCTGTACTGCTGCGCTTCAGTACTGCTATACTGCCATGCTTCAGTACTGTTGTACTGCCATGTTTCAATAGTGCTGTACTGACCCCACGACACGACAGGCGACTGTGGACGTCACCACGCCCCTGCTGAGCGGATGCCACGTGCTGGGAGCCTTACCCCCCGAGCTCCTCACACTCCTGGCTCGTGCACTCAAACCTGTACTGCTGCTGCCGGGGCAGGACATGTGCACGCAGGTCAGTCCAGGGGCTGCACTTAATTTCCTTCTCAGGCCCCGCTAGACCCGCCATGCTTTGACCCGCTAGACCCACCATGCTTTGCAGGAGAGCAGCTAGTTCAGGGTCAGCCATTAATTATTGTTGTGGGTGCACTGTCTGCGTGGGTGCCTGTCCAGTCGTCGCCAGTTGCACAACAGCCGGTGACGAGCTGCGTAGCCTATGTTGCTCTTGTACTGCCATGCTGCTAGCTGTACTGTTGTACTGCCATTCTGTACCGCCAGCTGGCGCACTGGGACGTAGCACGCGCTGAGACATGGGCTTTCTCCCTTCCTCTGATCCGGGTCCCACCTCCGTGCGATGGGGTTGACCCATCCCCAAAAAACAAAATTGGTTGCATGTGCCGCGGTTGATTATCCTTGTTGGGGCGCTGCCTGGGTTCCTGTCCAGTCAACCCCGAGACATGGGTGCATGACCTGCATGTGCCCCATGATGTCTGCCCATCAACATCTGTGACAAGCCGTGTTATTATTATTATCATCATCATTATTGAATATTGATACTATGGCTTATTATTCATGATGTCTGCTGGCTCAGGGTGCGCCTGCCGACCGGCTGTGGCTGTTGGAGGCGGGTCGGGTGGTGGCCCTGCCCTACCCCCAGCTGGCTCAGGCAGTACATGAGCGGTACAGAGTGAGGGCAGAGGGCAGGCCAGAGGGCGGTACGTTTGGCATACCGCCCTGCAACTCGGAGCTGGATACACAGGGGGACGATGCGCTCCCGGTGCAGGGTGCTGCTGCTTCTGCCGCTGCCGGCTCTCCATCTGTTGATGTGGATGCCCTTATTGCAGCCGGCCATGACGGCGCACCCGGCAGCAGTAGCGGGAAAGGCGCCCGACATGATGCAGCTCAGGACCATGCCAGCTGGCCCCATGGCCCTTCGCCCCCCACCAGCCACGATGTTCAAGGGCGGCCACCTTCAGCCCTCAAGGACGACACATCACCCATGCACCAGGGTGGCAGCCGCCCGAGCGTTTGCAAGGTGGCTGGTGCTGGGGGTGGGACGAAGGGCGATGGGGAGGATGGGCTGCAACACTCTGAAAGACGAGATTCTGTGAGGGGCCCGAGCAGTACGCATGCAGGTGCAGCTGGTGAAAAACAGCGGCGCGACAGCAAAGCGTGTGCCCAGGCCAGCTGTGGCCTCACCCCCCTCACGGCGCCTTGCCTCATCGGGGAAAGTGTGATGCTGAGGCACGACGTCCGCGGCTGCGGGGCACGCCTCTTCACGTGCGTGGAGGGATTGTACATAGCTGGGATATTTCATATGAGTTAGGGTCGCCAGTTTTGGGCCCATCGCTCTTAGTTGGGCTATACTGACGGCTGTATTCCCCCAGCTAAAGGGGATGTAAGTGCCAGCCTGAGCCCCCACATGTTGATATGTGCCACGTTCAGTTCATGGCTGAGCATGAAGGCACAGCTGCTTCTCTCTTGATCCACTTGCCATCATCCACATGTCAACCATCCTCTTGTATTGCTTCTTGGTTGGCCACAATTCGTGACTGTGCACTGTGCAGGTACCATGTTCTGACCCTTCCCCGGGTTTGGGAGGCATCTGCAGACGACCTCGACCCCTTGTGTGCTGCATTCCCTCAGATCAAGGTGTGGCGTTGAAGTGCAGGCAGGTGCTGATCTGAGGTGTCAACACACGTGGCCTTGTGCCAGTCCTTAAGGGTTTAGGTTTTATTAGGGCGTAGGCTAGCTTAGGGTTTAGGGCTGAAGGCTGCCAACCGTGGCCTTGCTGGTGGCAGCAACTCATGGACGGTCCAGGCCCCAAGCAATCTGTGCAGCCTCTGTGTACTGCCTGTATGTACTGCCGACACGTACTGCCTGCATATGTCGTTTAAGCCACTGTTAGCCGCTGTCGCATAAGTCACATCAGCCGCTGTATGCATAGCTGGTACGAACAACGTTCTGCGCCTGGCCTCCGTGCCTTCACACCCTGGAACACGTGTGATAATTCTTTGGTCCCAGGTCGTGCTGCTGGAATAACAACAGGAATACAAAACAACTAGAACACTGCCCCCCTGTTCCCCCAGCCCCCCCCCAGGTCGCGCTGCTGGAGTATGTGCGTGACCGGCTGTGCCGTGAGCTGGTGGGCGCGACCGTCGACCCCGACAACCACTTCTGCGAGCTGGCCGCTGCCATTGCAGAGGGGTTGGGGCTGGCACGGGGCCGCAAGGACATGCAAGAACATGGGCCAGAGGAGCATACAGAGGCAGGCAAGGATGACCAGGAACAGGCAGGCAAGCAGGCACAGGGCATACAGGAGGGGTTGGCTGAGGATGGTGGGCGCACATGGGCGGGGGGTGGGGGACCCACATGCGCGGTCCCGAGGCACGGCCTGCGGCCTGCCACACTGCGGGAGCTGCTGCATGAGTTGCAGCATGCCCGGGTGGAGAGTGGCGAGCTGGCAGCCAAGCTGTCCGTGCTGCTGGAGCTGTGCACCATGCAGCCGTGGGCAGCGCACCCCCTTGCATCCTGGTCTAGGCCACAGGCAGAGCCACAGGCTGGGTCACCTTTTGACAGGGCGGCGACAGCTGCCAGAGGCACAGCTGCCTGGCGAGCTCAGGTGTTGGGCGTGCTGAGCGGTTCTGTGCACTCCTAGCCAATGAGCTGCTGAGCTGCTGAGATCTGCTGCCCAGGGCAGCTGGCTTCAGGCTGCTGTAATTATCGCCAATGAGTAGAAGTGTCTTGACTGCTCAAATAACATTATGCTATCGGGCCGTTCATTCTGTTCAGCGCCTGCCTGGTATACTCATCTTGGACTTGTAGTGCCTGCTGCCTGAAAACTGCACTTATGGGCTTGGTATCTGTCATTAAACATTGCCACTGCGTAATCAGGCGCTTTCAACGACGGCTGGCGACATTACACCTGTACCACTGATGGCTCATTTCGTCGTGCTGTGCCCATCTCCTGCCCTATTCTTCTTCAGATAGATTTGAGGACGATGCAGGTCGCACGGGTGGCCGCCAGGCCCTTTCAGCCTGCGACTGGCTCTCGCCGCGCTGCTGTTGTTGTCCGCGCCAGCGCTGTTGCTGCACCTGCTAAGGTGCCTGTGAAGGGTGTGGATGGCAGCGACAAGGGCACTGCCGAGCTTGCTCTGAAGGTTGCTGGGGAGGCGACCGCCAATGCCGTGGTGCACAGATACTCTGTGATGGTGCTGCAGAACGCTCGCCGGGTAAGGATAGCGGGGCACGCGATTTTGTTGCGGCTTCAATGTGGATGAAGGGCGATGCAGGCAAAGAACAGGCACTATTGACCACTGGCTCATCAATTTGCAATTCAGCAAGCAAGGGCTTCGTGGCCATGTGGTCAGGGTCAGGACGTCTCATGGCACCACAACCATGCCATGCTGCACCCTACACATGCAGGGCACTGCCAGCACACTGACCCGCACTGAGGTGCGTGGCGGTGGCAAGAAGCCCTACGCCCAGAAGGGTACCGGCAATGCTCGCCGTGGTTCCAACACCTCCCCCCTCTTCCCTGGTGGTGGCATCACATTCGGCCCCAAGGTGCGTCGTCGAATTCGTTTGTTCTGGCATCACCACAAATCCGTTTGGTATGGATCGTTTGGGTGGGGAACGACTTGAACGCTATGCCACATCGCCACATCGCTTCCTACGCGCAGCCCAAGGACTGGGGCATCAAGATGAACAAGAAGGAGCGTCGTCTGGCGCTGGCCACCGCTCTGCAGAGCGCTGCCTCTGACATGATTGTGGTGGAGAGCCTGGCAGGGCAGGTGGAGGACAAGAAGTCCAAGACACTGCTGTCCATCCTGGAGAAGGTGCGCAGTTCAGGAGCAGCAGTAGCTCAGCAGCAGCAGTTTAGTGGTGACAGCACGGTCAGCGGTGTGCACGCATGAGAGCACAGGGGCAGCGCGCAGCACTGCACAGCGGCCAGGCAAGCCCGCAGGAGCCGCGGTCATGCATAAGCAGCCCAGCATGGGGCCAGTGCGCGAGTGTAAGAGGCAGTGCAGCAGGTGGTCGGGCAGGGCTGGTGTGGTGGCTAGCAACGCGGATGTTGCCCACTCACCAACGCATGTCAGCCCATCAACACGCACATGCGCATTATCATAACCCGTGCATGCAGCCACATTTGCATGCACCAACAAGCGCGTGCGTGGACCATCGCGCTGCGCGCAGCGATCAGTGCATGCATCAATGAGCGCATGCACCAGTTACCGCATGCACCAGTAACCGCATGCATCAATAAGCGCATGCACCAACATGTGCATGCACCAACCTGCTGCATGCCCCAGGTGGGCGTGAACCCCATGGAGCGCAAGGTGCTGCTGATCACCAAGGACGCGGATGAGAACGTGACGCTGGCGGGCCGCAACGTGGAGAAGCTGTTCATCAACACTGCGGGTGCGCGGCTGCTGCATGCAAACATAACTTTTGTTTGTCAAAACATACTGTTGTCCGCCTTTAAGAGCGACAAAAACCCCATTGTTGGATTTTGGGCTGCCGAGATGGGAAATGTATGCCTCATGCAGGCATCATGCTGGCCTCATTCGTTGTGCACAGCCTCCTGCATGTGCCTGTTGCCCCCTGCTGCTGATGGCGCCTTGATTTGGCAGCAGGCGGGCTTTGGGGCCCCAGCTCATTTGTCAGCTGCGCCAGCAGCAGCAATACTGTACGTATTGCCGCCAGCAGCAGCCAAACGCAAGCAGCAGTGCCACGCAACACTGGGTAGCAAGCAGGCAGCAGCGGCCATGTACCTTCAGCACCTGGGTGTGGGGGCACTGCTGCGATGTGCAGCACACATGTGCATGGTTCCACTTAGGCCTGGGGCTGGGGCCTCACTGTGGACCTCTTTCACTGCTGTGAGGCCATGAAAGCAAGACGCATGGCCGGGTTGTTCTTTGATTACTTGCAGCAGCCTGCGGGTCTGTTACTATTATTATTAGCCTGTGGGTCTGTTATTATTATTGCTAGCCTGTGGGTCTGTGCGCCAGCAGCTGACAGCGGCTGGGTGACGCGCTGCACACTGCGTTCGCATCCATCAATCCAAAGCACCACACCGCATGGCAGTCAGCACAACACTGCAGCATGCGTGCTGCCCTAGCTTAGGCCAGCCTTCTGCTGCATTACCTCGTAATCTGGGCTGGCCCTGCCGACGCTCCAGTGCAGCGGGAGGTATATCTGATGTTTCATGTTCATGTTACACGAGCCTTCAGCCAGTAACGGGCTGATCAGCATGCTTGCCTGTCTCGGCATCAAGCTCCTGGATTGAACTCTGCCACGATGTGTGACATCGCACGCAGGCGCGATCAAGATCCTGGATCTGCTGCGCGCCGACCACATTGTGATTGAGAAGGAGGCGCTGGCGCATGTGCAGGCCTTCTATGGCGGCAGCCAGTAAGCAGCCAGCCAGCCCAGCGCGACATGCGGACGGTGGCTGTGGAGGCGGCGCCAGCTGTGACTGGCTGTTGCTGCACAGGGGGAGGCGAGCCCAGCGGCTCAACCAGCTGCACAGCTGCGCGCAGGCGCATTGCGCGTCGGCGTGTGCACAGCGTGGACTGGCGGCTGCCCACGTCTCAGTTTTGGTTTTTGCGATGTCTTGGGACCGGGGGTGGCATGGGATCAATGGCAGCGATGGGGTTGGGGGCTCTTGGGGGGCGGCATGCATGCGCAGAGAAGAAGATTCTTCAAGCAGTGGACTGGGGGAGGGGGCGTGAGGCAGGAAGACCTGACTGCAAGGTGGACCTGCCTTCCAAGGCCCTAGCATAGGCAGATGACAGGCGCTTGCTGTGTGCCTGCAACAGCGCTGCATCACAGCTGCCCCACAATTTTGACCTTAGAGTGGGCAAGGCGTTGGTGGGCGCGTGTTGCTTGCACTTCAGGCCGGCTGCTTGCTCAGGCGTGTGCTTGCCTTTTGGCATCGCGCCTGTGTTTTTTGGGCACTGGGCTAGAGCATGTGTAACATGTTGTGGCCTGTGCATGTGTGGGCTCACTCAGTCTCTTGTACAGCGTTGCAGTACTCCCTTGGCAGTACAGTGTACTTCACAGCCTTGCAGCTGCTGACAATACAGGGGCTTCATGCAACACCATCACCCAGCCAGCTGTGCATACGCAACCTCAGGACAGACACACACAACACGTACAATGTGTGCCTGCAGTCAATGCCCCGTGGCCTGGCTGGAATGAATGACTTGTCTACTGTCTAGCGCTGATGCAGCTACATCATGACCTGAAATAATCTTGACAGCAGAACAGACCCGCGCGTGCGACTGTGCCCCATCTTTACTGTTGCTTCGCTTCTTTTTCCTTGACCTGCATGTGATGCCAAAATCAACAGAATGGCGCCGAGATTGGCGCACATAAATATGTATGTGTGAGCTGTATGCTCGCTCTACATGCTCGGCCTATATGCTCGCTCAACAGACGTGCACAGGTGGCTGCACCCAATGATCAAGTAATCCAGCCCCTTTGCAAG
Organism: Haematococcus sp. NG2; assembly: GCA_004335575.1. Taxonomy (NCBI): domain Eukaryota; kingdom Viridiplantae; phylum Chlorophyta; class Chlorophyceae; order Chlamydomonadales; family Haematococcaceae; genus Haematococcus; species Haematococcus sp. NG2. Next base: position 404,680 of record QAXD01000215.1, on the reverse strand, counting down.
CTGTGTGGTGCAAGTACACGCCTCTGTCTTTGACAACCCCACACGGTACTGTAAAATTGACATGTTGTGAAGTGTGACATCACCCACCTGGGGATATACAAAGTGTGACCACACATTCGCCATGTAGATGGCTAGACTCCACACAGCTAACAAGGTGGCGGCCCACAGGCACACATACGCCGCGATGGCAAGCCACTGGAACTCTACCACTCCTGTGGGGGTCATTTGAGCAGCAGGGCACAATTTGAGCACATTTGAGCAGCAGGACACAACAGAACTTGTAGCGGGAACAGGGCAGTGGAGGCGACTAACATAGGAGGACTAGGCAGGCGTGAACTGCCGAAGTATCAGCTCTATGGCTACATGGGATGAGCAGGGCTGGATGAATGAAGGTCGTTACACTGGAGGGAAAGGGAGGAGTGTTGGGGTGCCTCCGTTGCCCTCCAGTGTAACGACCTTCATGCCTGTGGGCTGAATGCGCAGCGGCACCAATGCAGTGGTGTCTTGCAATCATGCCTGTGGTGCCTCTGCAGCCTGTGGCCTCAGGGCAAGCCGGTGTGCATGGGGCCAGGACCTTGTGCTGTCGCAGCCAAAACCCTGGACCCTAAACCCTGAAAAAGAGTGGCATGCCTAAACCCTGAACCCTATACCCTAAAAAAGGGTGGCTTGCGCTGGCAAGGAATTGAGGCACTGCGTGCAAGCTACAGGTGCACTGTTTCACGCAGGGGGCGTTTGGCACAGCAATGGGCCATGCATGGCGCTGTGCGTGCGTGCATCCTTACCCACGAGGAAGGGAGGCAGCAGCATCCCCATGTCTTGTGCCGGCTGCCGCACCACCAGCAGCACGCTCATCGACACCATCTGCAGCGCTGTCTTCCACTTCCCCAAGCTGTTGACCTTCACAGCCTGCCAAGGCACAAGGCCACCGTCACAATGCTCGCCGTTGATCAAAATGGGGCTCCACATTTAGTGCGCATGAGCAAAGGTGGGATGTGGGTTGGGGTCGAGCTGGGGCAGGTTGATGCATGTGTTCAGCTACACGGCGAAGGCGCAGCTGATGGCGCCCACATCCCCAACGCCCCTGCATGCTTGCTTTCCTACCCTGTGCTGAGTGTGCTTGCTTGGGCACCCTGCGCAGTCAGCTGTTTGGCCTGAACCATAGACCCTAAACCCTAAACCCTTACCCTAAACCCTTACCCTAAGCCCTAACCCTGAGCCGTGCCGCTTGACCCTGACCGGCACCTGCTCGAGCCGAACATGTGCTGGCACCCCATCCTTTGGCCGAATCCAGAACCCTACAGCCGGAGCCACAGCCCCTCCCTGTCCTGTTCTTTGTTGCTTGGCGGTGCGGGAGGTACCCACTCCTCCCTTTCCCTCCAGTGCAACGCCCTTCACTCATTCCCTGTCCAACCCCAAACCCTAAATCCTAAACCCTAAACCCTAAACCCTAAGCCCTAAGCCCCCGTGCCAACCTGCTTACCTTGTGCGCGCCACCCCCCGCCGCGGCAGCCCACTCCCTCAGTGCACTCATGGTGATCTCACGGCAGATCATGATGGCCACGGGGAGCACCATCACGCGTGTTGTGATGGGGGCTGGTGGGCCTGTGGTGAGCAGGATGAGGGACGTGCACACCCTGCGCAGTGTAGTGACACCAGACCCTGTAAACACCCCGGTAAACACCCTCGAAAAGCTATTGTACACCAGACCCTGTAAACACCCTCGAAAAGCTATTGCACATAGCTTTTCGAGCTGTGGAAACAATCACTGCTGCACACATACCACAGGGGTGGCAGTGCGCGCAAGGTGCTGGCTGCTGGCCAACGTGCAGATTTGAGCATGTGGGCACCGAGGGTGGAAGGGTGTGGAGGCAGCTAATGCTGTATGAGCAGTATAACCCTAGAGCCATTTAACAGCCGCAGCTGCTGCTGACAACTGATGACCAAGGCAGCGAAAGCAAGGTTCTGAGGTAGCAGCAATCCCCAAGGCCAGCCAATCCCCAGGCTCACATAATCTTGTCGGCCACTGGGTCCAGGAACGCGCCAAACACAGTCGCGATCTTCAGCTGCGCACACCAGCGCATGGGCCAAAAATAAAAATGGGAAGCATGGTCACAGGCGTCAAAAGGTGTCACGGACAGGAGATTAATGGTGCGCTGGCCAGGCGATTCAGATGATGCCCAATTGCCCATGGTCATGATGTGACGCTTGGGCATCATCTGTGCAGCAGGAGCTTGCAGCTTGCAAGACAGCGGAAGGAGCAGGGCAGGTGCTGAGGGGAGTCACTGATGTGCGCGAGCGTGCGGGGCTGTGAGTGTGTGGGTGTGATGGCTGTCTCCCGGGCTGGTCATGTGGTGGGGGCATGGGCCTCGTGGCTTTGCAGCCGTCAGCCATGTGCATGTGCTACCATCAGCAGCTGTACCCCATGTGATAGGGGCAGGGAGCTGTGCCTGTCAGCCATGTGCCACCATACTATCTTGTAGTGACTATGATCAGGGCAGGGTGCTGTGCAATGGCAGGCATGCGCGGGTCCACCTAGCACGGAAGCTAGGTGGACCCGCATGTGCCACCATCACCCATACTACACTACAACACTATCACCCATCACCTATACAGTGATAAGGGCAGGGTGCGGCAGGGTATGAAAAGGGGCAGGGGGCTGCATAAACAGTGCGCGCGGAGAGCTATCACACTGGAATCAATTTTTAAGTCGTATTCGCAGGTGCGCGCGCACCCTGCATGCCAGGTGCCACCCCACATTGTATGCGTGGCACCCCATATTGTATGCGAGCGCACCCTGCGTGCCAGGTGGCCATCCAGCCAATCTGTGAGCGCCGCCCCGATGAATATGATGGCGCCCGCAATGGGGGAGTAGCGCCACGGCACCTCCCACAGCACCAGCAGCACAGGCACTGCAGGGGGCAGGTGAACAGGGTGCAGCTGAACAGGTGAATACGGGCACTGCAGGGGGCAGGTGAACAGGTGAACACGGGCACTGCAGGGTGCAGGTGGACAGGGTGCAGGTGAACAGGGGGGCAGGTGAACAGGGTCAGGGCAGGGATAGGTGGCAGGTTGTCGGTTGTTTGTCAGGTAAGCTGGAGTCTGCTGGAGAGATGCGCGGCAGCTGGGGTTGTGGCGGTCGGCTGACTGCACTGCACTGCTGCTGCCGCTCCCCTCTGTGCTCTTTCTGTGCAGCTGTAAGACTGCTGCTGCTGCGTCCCTCTGTTCTCCTTCTGTGCAGCTGTAAGACTGCTGCTGCTGCGTCCCTCTGTTCTCCTTCTGTGCAGCTGTAAGACTGCTGCTGCTGCTCCCCTCTGTTCTCTTTCTGTGCAGCTGTATTGTAAGGGAGCTGAGATAACCCCCAACTGGCGTGAGATGGCCCCCGGCTGTCTCTGGCTGTTTTGAGTGCCTTGTGTGACCCACGACCCTTCGGCTTGCCTTGCCTTGCTGGCAGCATTCTCGTTCTCAAGAACCCCCTCTCCAGCTACTTGTTCATCTTGTCCGTCTGCCTGCTCCCAAAGCTGCACCAACTGCGCGCCGCCCAACCTGCTCCATCGCTGGCATGTTTCATCGCTGGCATGTTCCATCGCTGGCATGTTCATTTGGCTGCTCCCACTGATAGAAGGACTGGCACTGATGGAAGGACTGGCACTGCCACCACACAGCATGCACCGCAGCCAGCAGCAGCATAGCACCCACAGCCCGCAGGGCAGCAACCCAGAAGATGCCCGCGGCTGGCTTGTGCCTCCTCAGGACCAGCAGCATGACATCACATCACGTCACATCACATCACATCACATCTCATCACATCAGGCATCATATCTTTAGGTTGAGGGTTTAGGGTTTAGGGTTTAGGGTTCAGGCCCGCACCACGCACCCATGATGAGGCGGATGAAGGTGAGGACGTTGGGGATGGTGAGGATGGGTTGGCGCACGCGTGGGGGCAGTACAGGTGGGTGCTTGGCCGCCACCTCCGCTGCGATGTGGCGGTACGTCTCTGACCGCCGGTCCAGAGGTGACACGATCGATTCCTGCAGGCGCCGCAGTTTTGCCCCAGCGCAGGCAGCATGTTATAGAGCAGCTTGCGGGCTGCATCTCACAAGTTGACTTGCGACTACACCTTGCTCATGGGTCACGGCAGTAACAGTTTCATATGGGTACCAAAGTAAAGGAAGCATTATGGTGACAGCTCCACTACCACTGCCCCTCAGCCTCTGCCTGCCACCTTGCCCGAAGAGTGCATGCTGTAAGATCGCTCACATGCAAGCCCCAGCCTGCACTCATGTGCATCATGCCATGCTCTGACATGAGTGATCCCATGCATGATACACATGCAGCTTCGGCATGATTCCCACGCCACCAAGAACCGTAGTAGACGACGTTTGCATGTGGAACTGCTGGCCTCAAAGCTCGCACGCGGACAGATGAGTGTTGAAACGACTGTGGCACCCAACCGCACCTGCTCTTTGGCCACTAGTAGCAGCGGAATGCGCGGAATCTCCTCCCCATCAGCCACCGGCGCCTTTGAAGAGGCCATCGCGGCAGTTGATGATCTCGAAACCCCAATGCACAGTCACTGGCTATGCAGCACACTCAACCATCAGATAAACATGGAAGGATTCGATGAATGAACGCGCCTAGAACTGCAAAAACTCAAAGTAGTTCACCGTGTGCTCAACGTGTGATATCGACCTGCTGACATGTAGCTTTGCATCAAGCAGACATGTGTAAACGAGTGTAAAATGCACCATATCCGTTTTCGCGCACCTTGCACCACCCTGAGGTCTGATGGTACAGCACTTGGTGGCGCGCAACTGAGAAGCTCCCATGTTGCACCCATTCAAGCAAATGGTGACCATGTCAGACGGTGCCCGAGAGGAGAGCAACTGTACATGAAGTCGAGCATGCATGCCGAACCTGTCGTCGCAAACAGTGAGGCGCACAGCTGCATGGCCCATGCCACAGCATCCCACAACATGTCAGCTGCAGAGGGAGGCAGTAGCCGGAGACGTATGCTCATGGCAGGTGCTATGGCAGCTTTAGGTGCACCGATGGCAGCACACCCTGCAGCTGCCCTGCCATTGGCACCGCTGGGGGCGGTGGTGCGGGTGGGAGGCGAAAAATGGACGGGGTTGACACCAGAGCAGGTCAAGGCAAGTCGCAGCTGGATATCCACTGCTGCAAAGCTCGCTTTCCTTACTTTGCTTCTGCTTCACAGCGGCAGGCATGGCACCACATGTTTCCCAGCCAGTGTGCATGCTGTGCTTTGACTTGCACAGTATGCTTAGATGCTGTTGCGAGGATCATGGTCACTTAAGTTTGGCATGCTTGGGTCAATCATGCATTCTCATGCTGCCCTGTATGTGGCTGCTCCACATGGCAGGACATACTTGCAAGGGATCTGAGTGAAGGCATGTACTTTGTGACTGGCAACCTGACACCTGAGATCTTCGATGACGAGTGCAGGTGCGTGATGCACTGATGCTGCCTTAGGCAGGCTGCAGCAAGGGTGGCACAGCGATGCAGCACAGACTCACATCAGCACACGACACATACCGTTCAATGGGTCATGCCTGCCGACTGCCATGACATGCTGCCAAACTGCCGTGGCTTCTCCCCGCGCCGAGCTTGCATGCCAATACGTAGTTGTTTAGGGGTTAGGGTTTAGGGTTTAGGGCTTAGGGTTTGGGGTTTAGGGTTTGAAAACCTTGTGCTGATACTGCGTGCATGCCGGCCACATGCCACCACATGATGAATGGCTGCAGTTTCGTTGACCCCACCAACTCTGTGAGCGGCCTGTCCAAGTATGTCAGAGCCCTGGGGATTCTGTTTGACCCTGCGTGGTCCAAGGTGAGGGGAGGGCAGGGCTGTGGGGCACGGCAGTGCAAGTGCAGCTGGTGATTGCGCTGTTGAGACTGGCTGGGTAGAGGGTAGAGGGTGTCACACTTGAGAGAGCGCGACAGGCACGACTCAGCAACCGCCCCACAGCAAGCCTGCAAAACAGAGCAAGCAAGCCTGCAAAACAGAGCAAGCAAGACCAGACAAGGCAGAAACTGGGCTAAAAAGCACAAGGCTGGGTTAACGGGCTGAGTTACTTGGATAGTGCCGGGAGCGATTAATGCCAGGTTTGCTTTGCTAGGTTGCGAGTACCTGGGCCCATCAAGCTGCTGAGGGCTCAAGTCTGAACTGTATGTCATAAACATTCGTGTTGAATTTGTCGAAGTGTCACAAACATTATTATACGGTAATAGTTGTCACATACATGCTTTCCGTAGGTCCTTCTGAAGGACATCCGTGTGACCGGGCCGCGCACGATTGAGGCGGACAGGGTGCTGGGTGGCTGGCTGCGCAGCGAGTACTTTGCGTGGCAACCCAAAGTGGAGCCGTTCACGGGTGCGGTGGTTTTTTGTTTTTTCTAGTGGTGGTCTGGTCACGGTTACTGCTGATCATCGTGCCAGTTCATGTCCGGTGATGCCAGTTGGTCATGGATCATGGCCATGGATCATGGATGCCAGATGGCCTCGTTCACACACACACACACACCTGACACTGCCGAGCGTGACATGCTGCCACAAAATGCATGCCCGTATACCTTGCTAACCGCTGTTTGTACCGCTTGTACTGCCATCTGCCACAGGACACACGGTGTACACCCTGGGCGATGACGGGCTGATTGTGAAGCAATACCAGACGTGGAGCATCTCTGGGTTCTCTGCACTGCAGCAAACATTCACGCCTGTGCCTGGGCCGAAGTACCAACTGCTGTAGGGCTGTTGCTGCTGTTGGCATGGCTAAACAGTTGCAGGCAGCAGCTCTTGGGTGCTGCAGAGCTTGACAAGTGCACAGTATGGATGTGTACTTCAAAATGAGCTGTTCGGGCGCACAGAATCGTGCACACTCTGTATGCGACAGGAACGTTAGGTGGAAAGTTTTAGTCTGCATGGTTGGGAAAAGCAATCTGCAAGGTAGAGACGGAACAAAGGAAGGCGAGCGGACCATGTGAGGAAGTTCAACAGACCACACAGGAATGCGGTGCTGGCCACAGTTGCTGTCACGTCTTTAGATCAGGGCGGCAGCTTTTTTGTCTATGAAATGGTGGAAGCACGTCTAGAAGCCGTGCGGACGTGCCTGCCGATCCTCGTCAAGCTGCAGGCCGGGGAACCCTTGGCGCTTGGAGCCAGCGAACAACAGGCGCTGGGGCAGCTGATCGGATGGCTAACGGAACTGTCTGCGAGCCAACCAGCAACAGTCACAAAAGTGGATGAGGGGATGCTCGACGATCAAAGCCGGTACATGCTTGAAGGCTTCCTAGAACACTTCAGCCAGCCCGTGCGAGAGTCACGACGAGGAACAGTTCTGGCAAGTGGCCCAAGCACTCAAATTTGCATTTTGTGCGTATGACGCGGCTGTGCGGGATCGTTTTACGTCGGAGTGCGATGCGCGTGGCACATGCCATGCACATGCCACCCCATGGGGAAACAGTTACGCAGAACCTTGCATGACATGCGGCATGCATGTGCGGCTTGCACGAGCACGTGCACCTGCTACGTCCCCCCGTGTACGCAGTGGGCGCCCCTCAGCAGTGCATGGCTGGACACGATGCTGCGGCTGCGCGTGAAGAAGATCGCAGAAAAGTGAGTTGTCGCGTCTCGCAGCTTGGCCCTGGCCAGTGTCCGGGACCTGGGGTGGTGGTGCCTGTCTGCTGGGCTGTTGGGAGTGGCCCCGCCTTCCCCTGTCTC
>QAXD01000215.1:379696-396149 GCA_004335575.1 Haematococcus sp. NG2 | reverse complement strand
TTATTATTATTATTATTATTATTATTATTATTATTATTATTATTATTATTATCATTATATTATTATTATTAACAGGTGCAACAAAGGCTGGGTGTATGATAAGCTACGCAGCTGGGCAATCATGCAACTATCCTCCTTGCAATGGGGTTGACCCATCCCCCCAAAAAAACCATATTTGGCCGTTTTGCAGCCGTGCTGTACCTGCATGCAGAAACATCTTTGAAATGTTATTACTGTTATTACTGTGTTATAGTATTATTACTATGTACCTGCAGCGGTGCGCGTGGCGGAGCTCAGTGGAGGTCGCCCCCTGGAGGTCACAGCCGCTGCAGTGCTGGCCAAGCTGGGGGTGGTGGAGCGGCTGCGGCTGCCCAGGTGAGCATCTAGTACTAATAGTATGATAATCGTAAGTAATAAGTATAAGTAATAAGTAATGTATGTATAAGTAATAAGTAACATCAGGAATAAGTATTAATAATAATCACACGGCGTTACTTCCACAGAGGTTTCCATCTGCATGCCGGGTCCTGACAGTCATTACAAACACATTAGGTGAGAGTCTGCTACGTCAGCAGCAAAAGCAGCAGCAGCACCACAGCAGCAACTCCACAGCTCGAGTTGGGTTTGCACATGCTGCAAGCACTCCTGCTGGACTGTGCACGCGGGGTAGATCAGTGCCAAGTGAAACGTGGGCCCTAATCCTGGCATGCCAACCCCTCAACCCTGAACGCAAACCCCTGGACTCTACTTGCCATCCCTGCAGGCAGAAGCTGGCGGCATTTCTGTCAGCCATTGAGGCTCGCTACAAGGCAGACAACCCGTACCACAACAACACGCACGCAGCCGATGTTGTGCAGGTGGGCTGTGTGCTGCATGATGCGGCAGGGGCACGAGTGCAAATGATAAGTATGGTGCATATGCCCTACAGCCCTGGCACGCTGCGTCTCTTTCAGGGTTTGGATGGTGCCTGTGCACGTTTTAACAGTGGTCATGCTGCGGAAAAGATCTTGGTTGAGTGGATCAGCACCTCACACGTGACGTCGGGTCTTTCTTTGACTTTGGGTCTGCACACAGGGTGTGGCGTGCGTGATTGCAACGGATGACCTCATACCAAAGCTCACTGACCTGGAGGTGTAAGACTCGTGTGACATACGTGACTTTGACTTGTGTCTTGTGACAGCGTTTCCGTAAATCGAGGCGCTGCAAGCCCTGCAACCTCCTCTCAACACCCACATTGATGCTGCATTGTGTGATGGTGTGTTGACTGTGTATTTGCAACCCAGCATCCACACGGCATCATACTGCTGCGTTGGCACTGTCCATCCACAACCTGCGCCAGGCAGCTGTTCGTGTATGAAAATGGAGGAGCTATTCACACACGCACACTCCCTTGCGCGCGGGAACCACGCACACGTCCACACAGCCGGTTGCTGTGGGGCGGTTGCTAAGTCGTGCCTGTCGTGCTGTCTCAAGTGCAACACCTCTTACCCGTTACACAGGCGTTGGCGCTCGTGCTGGCAGCGGTGGTGCATGACGTGGGGCACCCGGGAGTGAACAACGCGTACCTGGTGCGCGCACTCAAGGCTGAGGCGCTGACGTACAACGACATCGCAGGTCTGAATGAATGAATGAATTGCAGGGGTGAATGAATGAATTCCAGGTTTGAATGAATGGGGGTCGTTACACTGGAGGGAAAGGGAGGAGGTCTGGTGGGAGGCCTCCTTGTTAGATTGATCTGTGTTTGTAGGTCTGCCTGTAGGTCTGCTGCTTGTCTGAATGATTGAAGGTTGTTACACTGGAGGGAAAGGGAGGAGGCCTGATGGGAGGCCTCCTTGTTGGCATCGATGTGTGTTTGTAGGTGTGATGCGTAAAGGTTTGCGAGAAGGGCCGCTGCTTGTAGGTCTGTTCATAGGGCCGCTGCTTGTAGGTCTGTTTGTAGCTCTGCTGCTTGAAAGGCTGTAAGTAGGTGCCCTTGTCGGTTTGCTTATTACAGGTGTGTCTGCGATCTGCCTCACTGCCCTACCCCTTGCCTGCCTGCCTACCTGCGTTCTCCCTCGTGTGCACGCCCATCTGCATGCAAGGCACTTGCTCTTTCCATCCCAGCTCGTGTGTCAAACATGTGCTCATTGCCTGCCGTTGTCTGCGTTGTACTTGCGCTCTGTGCAGTGAATGAGAACGGGCACCTGGCGTCTGCGTTTGACATCCTCAAGGAGGTGGGTTCCCAAAACCAGGGTGTCCCCACTCCCCAGGGTGTTCCCCAAACCCAAAACACAAAAACCTAAACCCTAACAGATCCTAAAACCCTAAAACCCTAAACACCACACAGCTTTGCCATGCTTTTGATGTCATATATATGGCTGGATTGTTCTTTTGTGGTGGTCAGGCACAGTGGCTCTGTGCGGCATTGTTCCCATGTGCGATTGTATGCAATCTAAACCCTGCTGCCGATGTCTAAGATATATTTTATTCCTGTGTGCATGCATGCACGTGTCTTGGGTTTTGTTCCCTTTTTGGTGGTGGGGTGGGGTGAGAGGGCATACAATCGCACATGGGAACAATGCCGCACAGAGCCATGGGGTGGGGGAGAGGGGGAGGCTGGGGTGGAAGGGGAGGGGGGCCAGTGGTGGGCCTTGAGAGCATAAGGTCTTGTGCCTGCTGCAGCATGGGCAACACGTGTCTGACTCAGCCCACTAAGCCCCCCAAAACAAAAATGTACCGCAAAATTGTACCGCAAAATTATACCGCAAATTTGTACCGCAAAACAAAATTGTACCGCAGGACAAGTACAACTTCCTCGGCGTACTGCCTGACGAGGATTGGCGGTTTGTGCGCCACTTGGTCATTGACCTTGTTCTGGCCACGGACATGGCGTGCCACACAAAGGTGCGTGAGGACAGAGGAGGCCATGAGCCCTGTGTGTGTGGGTGTGTGGGCCTGGCTTCACCTGGTGGTGAACCGCCCATCACATGCAAAGGGAATGAGTACGATACTGTCTTGCTTGCACGGCATTATAATTATTACTATGGCCCCTGTTGTGCTGCCCCCCAGGACCTGGCCGCGTTCCAATCAGCTGCTGCACTACTGGGCCGCGACTTTGACGCGTGGACGGGGGAGCACCGCACACTGGCCCTCAAGTTCCTGCTGCACAGGTGCGTGCCCGTGCGCTCTTCACGCGTGTGGCCTGCAGAAACATCTGTGAAACGCCGTGTTATTATTGTTACTATGTACGCACATGAACTCATCCGCATGTAAGTGGCAGTCCCTTTCTGATTCGCCCTGGCATGCGACGTACGGTGCGCGTGCGAGTGTACGTACATGCAGCTGCTAATAGTAATGATAACACGGCGTTTCACAGATGTTTCTACGTTTCTACGTTTTCACGTTTCTACGTGCAGCTGCGACATCTCCAACCCCGCGCGGCCCTGGGAAGTGTGCCGGGAGTGGGCGGCGCGCATCACGGCCGAGAACTTTGCGCAGGGCGACCGGGAGCGTGCAGAGGGCCTGCCGGTGTCGCCTGTGTGCGACCGCGAGAAGGCCAACCCGTTGAAGGTCGGTGCGGTTTGTATTGCGGTGTCTTTGCTGTTGTTCTTCCATCAACACCCCCACGTTTGGTATGCAGTATGCAAGCAACTAACCCCTCAACACCCCCACATGAAACATGCAAGCAACACGCGGATACCCTGACCTGCCAAACCTGTCTGCTGTCCACACCCACTGCACAGGGCCAGCTCGTGTTTGCCTCCCACTTTGTGCGGCCCACATTTGAGGCGCTGTCGCTCCTGGCCCCGGGGCTGGGCGCGGTGGCACTTGCACACGTAGACGCCAACACGGCACGCTACGAGAGGCTCTTGGCGCAAGGCGCGACACAGATCCCGAAGCTGTGGTGCGGATCGCGCCAGGCCTCAGATGCAGCTGATCTGCTGATGTGAGGTGTGAGATCAGTTCATGGTTGGAAAGCTTTACCTTAAGGTGATTGCTGGCTGCTCTTGGGTGGTGCTGGCAACGAAGGGCTAGCTGGTGCATGATCGTATTGGGCTGAATATTAATTAATGGTAGGAGTGGTGGTGGCTGGGCCGGGAGAACCTGCATGGGTTGGCCAGCATGCCAGAGCAGTTCACCGGCTGTTTCAGATGGGATGCGGGTGGGTGCGCCTGAATAACAGGTGCACGGTGGCAATGCATGCGCACTGCTTGACGGCTTTCATCAGAATTCATTGCATTGCATGGGTCACGATTGAACCGGGTGCTTAGACCTGTTGCTAGCCTCTTCTGAGAAGCTTGGCTTGAAGAGCACCTTCACTAGGGAGCATCAGATCAATATCAAATGGGTGCCGCAGTGTTTTGATACTGGTCATCAATGTGCGTGGCACAGGGTTTAAGACAGGGCCACCAGTTGAGGCAGAAGAAGTGCATGGAAGATTTGAATGCATCGTGGCGGTGTGCTATGGATGGGAAAGAATGGGGTGCAGATCTGTGCAGGTAGCCAAATATGCGTGCGATGTAAACCAGGTTTACATGTAATAATACATTTCAAGCTCGCTGAGACCACATTTTGCTGTGCAAATGGGCTGAGATGGAGGTCAAGTGGCCAGGCTTGCACACACTGTGCTCACGCATTCTCACAGCATGCGCGACCAGAGGAAAAGGGCACCTGAGCCACATTACACAAGGCCTAATAAACGCGAAAGCGTAACTTTGCAGCAGCCACTCAATTCCAACTGTGTTGACTCAGCACACGCGCATTGCACGCAACAGATTGCCTATGAGCTCATGTAGCTGAAAGTATTATGCTATGTGAGGTATCTATCGCGGATAGCCAGCGTGGTGGTTGTGTTGCTGGTAGTGGTTTGTATGCATCATGGGCTGCGGGGCTTCGTCAGCTGCAGGCAATGACACGCCTATTTCGCGACAGGTTCGTGACAACTGCGGGTGCTTGACATGCTTATGCACATGCCCTTTCCTGTTCATGCCTGCGGGCTGAGCAGAAGACTATGGAAGGGCGTATCATTTGCACTGGGGCTACACACAGCCACTTCCGCGCAGTTCTATTAAATGGGCGAGATCTTGGAACTGCAACGGACTCTTGTATGCACAACGCGCATACCAGCCATTCCCAGAACGCAAAAAGTCCGCATTCCAGAGGCGCCGGTCATGCAAGCATTGGTGCAGGGCTTGGCTGGTTGCATGGGCTGCGTCAGACACAACACCCATCGCTGCAGCACTTAGTGCTGCAGTGCTTTGCAGCAGGGGCTGGTGCACCATTCATCCAGATGCCATTTGCCATGTTGACTGCAGATCGTGGACCCAGGGCCGGGCGCACCAGTCACGCACCGAGGCGTGACACTAGCATGGCTGCTGAAATGGGGATGTGAGTGGTCCTACACCTGCATTCGCTGCCCCTGCAAGCAGCTACTATCAATATGTTTGCGTGCATGCCCACCTGCCACACACAACTCACAGCACAAACAGCTCAACTTGTGCGGGATGTCGTCACACTGATTGTGTGTGGCGTGAGACAACAGAGGCACATCACACCTCTCAGTTGTTTTCCGGAGCCTGCCAAAGTGGAAAAGACGGCAATCTATTGGTTAGGGTAGAGCAAGCATGAAAGGTTGCTGCAGCACAGCTGCCCTGCCCCACAACGGTATGCCCCGACCCCATCATCACATGTGTCACACCGCAGCATCGCGGGTTTAATGGTGCAAAGCTGTGTCATGATGATGATAACGCATGATGACCCATCCTCACCTCCCACCCAACCTCCATGTTCATGTTCATGTTACATGAGCCTTCAGCCAAACATGGGCTGATCACTTAAAATCACGCCCTAGCATCAAACTCCCTTTTAAACCGGCACGCATCCTCCATGGCCGCAGTTGCGGCGGGCGGGGACGGCGACGTGACTGTCGCACAAGTTGTGGACCAAGTAGTGCGGCCAGCCACAGCAGGCAAGCAGTGCTGCTTCTGGGAGGTGGTCCCGCCACAGTATCGCGGTACACCCGAGTTCTTCATCTCTCACACCTGGTCACGGCCTATGGAGGAGCTGGTGTGTGTGCTGTGTTCTTCCTTATGTGCTGTGTTCTGCTTTTGATCAAGTCTGGAAGTGTGGGCCGGGTCAGCGGCACAGGCGCCTGTTATGCTTGTGTTCTCCCGTGTGTGCTATCTTCTTCTTTTGTTAAAGTCTGGAACTATGGGCCGGGCCCGCGGCACAGTCGCCTGTTGTGCTGCCACAACCTGATCCAAGAGGGGGCTGGCAGTGCCCACAGCAACACACTGCGCACACACTGTCCCCTCATGCCCCAGTGCGCGCTGTGTTGGCGCTGGCAGTGTCCACAGCAACACACTGCGCGGTCCTCCAATGCCCCGAGCACCCCTATTAGTGCCCCAGTGCGCGCTGTGTGATCGACTGTGCAGGTGGGTGCCCTGGCGCTGCACTTTGGCGTGCGTAGCGGGACGGAGGAGGTGGCGCGGTCGACAGTCGTGTGGCTTGACATCATCGCGGTGCGTGCCCCCATGGCTCATGGGAGCACTGTGGCCCACATCTGCCACCTAACAGTCTCATGTGAGCACTGCGCCCACATCTGCCACATAACAGAGCACATAACCTACCCGATGATAATAACGTATTATGATAATGATAACACATGATGAGCCCATATGGGCAGCCACGCCCCCTGAGTGACTCACGTGTTTCGTGGCCACACTGTTCACACTGTTGGCACCTCGCCCGCACCGCCTGGCGGACGCAGCGGTACGTGCGTACCGCTCCAGCAGTACATGCGTACCGCCCAGCAATACATGTATGTACTGCTCCAGCAGTACATGTGCCCCGCCCGACACTGCTCACACGGTTCACACTGTTCACACTTTTCACACTTTTCACACCGTTCACACAGATCAACCAGTGGCCGTACGTGGGTGAGAAGGGGCTGCTGGTGGATGATGTGGGCAACCTGGCCAACGTGATTGGGGCCACACGCAAGACGCTGCTGGTGCTGGACCCTGTGGGGGCTGCACTGTCACGCATCTGGTGCATCTATGAGGTACAGCACCACCTTTTGGCTTTTCCTTACTCTTGTCTCCGCTTGTATGGGCAGCGTGTCCTGCAGTCAGTGGAGGAAGGGGAGCGGGGGCCATGCCTTGTCACAGACACTGGTCAGTATGGGCGTGTGTAATCTGTGTATGCGGGGTGGGTGGGTGGGTGGGTGGATAAGTTGGGTTGTGCGGCCTGACCACCAAACATGAAGGCCACGGCATTTCAGGGGCCGCGTGGCCGCGCAAGCAGCCGACAGCTGATGCACTGCTGTTATCATACACTCAACGCCACGGAACACCCCCCCACCCCAGCATCCGCAGCATCGCGGGTTGAACCACGCAAAGCCATTTAATGATAGCCATGATAATGATAACGCATGATGATGATAACGCATGATGATGATAACGCATGATGATGACCCCCCACCCTCCCGCGCAGGTGTGGCAGACGGTGCTGGCCAAGGGCGCGAGTGGGCTAGCAGTGGTCACACGTCACACGGATCTGGGTGAGGTGGCGGGCGCGTGGGAGGGGCTGGACGTGGCCGGGGCACGCGCGTCACTCCCTGAAGACAGGGACCGCATCCTGGCGGCCATTCAGGGCAGCGTGGGCATGGGGAAGGTGCGGCCTGCGTCCCTACAACCCTAACCCTACAACCCTACAACTCTTATGGCCTTAGCGCTCGTGGCCTCAGTCTGCAACACCTAAACACCTGAAACCCCAACCTCTGGCCCTGCACACGGCATGCACACTGCATTGTCATACACGCAACGGTGATGCACGCGCACACACACGCGGGCACTTGCGAGCACACAACACAGACACATGCACAAAACGTGTGCCCGCACACACACAACACACAGCTGCAAGGCTCATGCACTCAGGAGGTTGGCTCCACCACCCAATGCACACACACCCAACCCACACGTGCAGGTGGCGGCCGCCATCAAGCAAGCCATAATGGAGTCTGTGCTGATTGACGCGCTGCCACACAAGACGGCACACGCGGTGTTGGGACGCGTCATGGCGCAACGCGACCACACTGCACCTGGCTCTCACCTTACTCTGGAGCAGGTCTGTACAAAACACCTGGCAGCTGCCATATGTCACCAGGCAGCAGGTGCCTGGTCACACATCCAAACATCACATCACAACACGCAGCAAGCACCTCACTCTGGAGGCACAAGAGCCATTGGCCTGGTTCATCAGCGCATGCTCATGCTGGACATGCAGTTTCGAGGCACCAGCCCAGATCATATTGGCTTTTGGTCGTGGGAAAGCACTTTTGCGCGCACCAGCGATACTCACGGCCACCAATCATTCTGCATTGTTAGGTGCTCTGTATGGTGGAAGGGGCCTGCCTGTATGACCACGATGCAGGATGCACACTAGTTGCCTGTCCCTTACATTCTGGGTACTCTACACCTCTTCACCTAAGTTACCTCATCCACACACCCATCCACCACAATCAAACATGGGTGATGTTCATGTTCATGTTACACGAGCCTTCAGCCAGTCACGGGCTGATCAGCAAACATGGGTGATGCTTGGGGCCCAGGGTTTCAGCGTTTGGGCAACTGCAGGTCACCCATGACGCACCACACATCGACGACATCGTGTATGCATTATGCTTTGGATGTGCACCCACAGCTTGGGTCACCCACGCCACAGCGTATACACTGCATGCGTAGATGCGTTTCACTTCTAGTGTGCACCCACATGTCAAAAGCACTGAGCTCATTCACTCACTCACTCAACTCACTCACTCACTCACTCAACTCACGCACTCACTCACGCGCGCACTCAGGCCGCCATTGCCGCGGCCAAAGACAGCGGGCGCGCCGCGGGCAAGAGCATCTACAATTCAGGCAACGCGGGTGTGGAGGAGGCAGCGGGACGGCTGTCACGTGCGGGTGACATCCTGCGGCTGGGCGCACGGGTGGGTGGGTGGGTGGGTGGGTGGTGATGTTGGGTGGGTGTGTGGGTGGTGATGTTGGGTGGGTGTGTGGGTGGTGATGTTGCGTGGGTGTATGGTGAGGTGGGTGGTGAGGTGGGTGGTAATGTAGGTGGTGACTACTTCACTGCTGCAAGGCGGGGGGCCCTGCTGAGCGTTGACTGCTGGTGGTTGGGAGGTTACTGAGTAGGTGGGAGTGTATGTGTGGAAGGGGCTGCGCCCTGGATCAGTACTGCTGTTTGGTGGAAGTTCAGGGTGGGGGCTCTGTTGATTACTGCTGGCGGTTAGGAGGTTGGGTGGGTGGGCCCTGTTAGGTGGGAGTGTATGTGTGGAAGGGGCTGCGCCCTGGATATGTACTGATTGGTGGAAGCTTAGGGTGGGGGCTCTGTTGACTACTGCTGGCAGGCAGGAGGTTAGGTGTGTGGGCCCTGTTTCATTGCAGGAGAGGTGTGTGTGTGGGGGGGGGCCTGTGGCACTGCTGGGCAGCTGTACTGTCTCAGCAGCCGTACTGCCTCAACTGCGTTGTACCGCCTGCTGTGGTTGGTACCCGGGGACAGGCATCACATCATGCACAGGACGCATGCACACACCCACTGTTGTTTTTGTTTTGTTCTTCTAACGTCTGCCCTGCCAGGCTCCAGCAAGCAGCTGAGCCATGAAAGCTAGATATGCTGCTGTTTTGGTCAGAATGTTACTTGTTTTGTGAGAGCCTGTGGTGTGCCACTGTCATGTTATCGACATCACCATTACATGGCTTTGCTCGGTCAAACCTGTGATGCTGGGCGATGCACACACCTGCGATAATAATGTCGTATGATGTCACTCTTTATATGGTACACCGCTGAAGGCCCAGGACGCACTGGAGCTGCACCAGGCCGCGCTGGACATGTACTGCCGTGTACTGCCTGGAGGGGCAGTACATGAGGTGGCGATGGCTGCTGCGGGTGAGGTGGCGTCTGACTACTACGCACTGGGGCGGTACAAGGACGCGCTGGCGATGTACGAAAAGGTACAGATGAGTGATTATGTGGCTGACGCGCATGACGCATATGCATTGAGGTTGGGCCATTGGGGCGTGGTGAGACAGAGCCTGGAGCGTCCAAGGAAGATATCGTTCTCAGATATGTACACCGGCTGACTAATCTCAGCAGAGTTTGTTGTGGTTGCAATGGTTGCACTGAAGCCGAATGCTCATAGTGAACGTGCTTCAGAGCAGAGCAGGGGCTTGGACCAGACGGGTGCTGGTGCTCCCTGAACGGCTTGTGATGTATTGCATGTCCATTTGATGTATTGAGGCGGACTCCTGCTACGCATGCCCAAGCTTTTGATCGAACGTTTGCTCATGAATACACTCAATGTTCACTCACACCTCCCCTACCCGTCTGGCCGCAGTTGCATGCGACCTGCAAGTCCAAGCTGGGCCCCACACATATCAACACGCTGGCCACGCTCGCTAACGTTGCAACAGCAGGTGAGTGCGCTGCTGTGGTGCACTGCATGGGCCAGTATCCGATACATGTGTGTTGACTGTGTATTGTGTAGAAGGAGTGCGCAGTGCACATCAGCAAATGCAGGCATTCTTATGCAGGCATTCTATGCAGTGCATGCTGACCAACAGCCGGCCAGCCCCCTGCGCCGACCAGCTATCACCACTTATCACTTTGTGTGGCGGGACTACCCCTCCCCTGTGTCTTGGTTGGAGCAGCTCAGCCTGGTTGCGTGTCATCGCCTTATTCATATGCGTTTTATGTCCCGACCCGCATATGGCCCTTGCCTGCCACTGGTGTCACCTAAGTATGTATCGATGATATTCAGTTTATTCACTTATTATACCTGGCGAGTATCTTTGGTGAACCACCATATAGCTCATACTGTGAGTATGGCCCATATGACCGCCACCATCTGAGTATGGTATTTAGTATGGTATGTAGAACGTACCAACATAGTCCGCGCATGCACCTCACGCACATGCCACCATGCGCCCATGCTCGCACCGCGCATGCAGCTCGGCGCATGGGCGACAAGCCGCGTGCGCTGGCAGTGGCTGAAGCACTGCTGGCCGCACGGCAGGACGCCCTGGCTGCTGCACGCCAGCACGGGGACGGCAGCAGTGTGAGGGAGGTGACAGTGCTGGAGGCGGACGTGGCGTCGTCGCAGCTGCAGGCATGTTCCACACACACATAGTTGCAATCGTGTGCTGTTATGTGCTGTTATGTTCTGTTTAGGTTTAAGCTGTGCTGTGCTGTGCTATGATATGCTGTGCTATGTCATGCTATGCTAAGCTACTATACTTGTAGTTTTGCAACTTGTTCGCAGCCATACGCCAGCCTTGGCAACCCAACTCCCTCCGTGCCCAATGTCTCCTCCTTATTTACCCCTATCCGCATCATGATAATCATAATCCGCATCATTGTAGCTGCAATAAGTTCTAATCAAAACCCCATGGAACCACAGCCCTGCCCCTCCCACCCCACATACACACCTGATGGGCCGCAGGTAAGGGGTACTGGGTGTACTTGAGAGAGCACCCATGAACCAAGTTCATCCAAGTATCAGCAATCTCCGACTGAGTCACAAAAACCTTTTTAAGGGTTGCAGTGGGTTGAGTAAGGCACAACTCAGCAACCGCCCCAACAACCGCAGGTGGGACAAGCACTACGGGAGGCGGGACGGCCAGCGGATGCACTCCCATACATCTCCACCGCAGTGGACACGCGCGTGGCGGTGCTGGGCCCTCGCCACCCTGACACCCTGCGCGCCCTCATGTCCCGGGCCATCACGCTGCAGGTGGGCAATGTCATTGTCCGGGCTGGCTGTCATGTCATTGCCTGGGCTGTCTGTCATGTCATTGCCTGGTCTGGCTGCACCCTGCTCATGGCATGTCATCGCCTGGCTGCACTCTGAACCCTCACCATAGTTTTCAACCTTTGAACCCTAAACCCAAACTTGCAACAGCATGGTGCGCCTGCAGCAGAGCTGTAGTATCATCAATGCTGCACCCCTGGCCTTTGCAGCCGCCCATGGGAGGTCGTACAACTAACCCCTGAACCCTAAACCCTGAAACCCCATGTGAATGGCGCGGCTGCCTACTCTCCCAGCCCACACACCCTGCGGGCTCGAGACAAACCATCACCTCAGCTGTGTGCACTGCTCTGTGACACCTGCACACCACAGGAGCTGGGGCGCAGCCAGGACGCGGCGAACTGCCTGCAGTTGCAAGTATGTAGGGAGGCGGCTTCTGGCCGGCTGTTGCACATGCATGATGGATCGCCAGCCACGCAATCACTGGTCGACCGCTTGTGCCTGGTACTGGCATGCACCCTCAGGCACAAGCGGTCGACCAGTGATGACCTATGTCATGCCCTCTGGTGCAGCGTGGCAGCATGTGCTGCGGGCGCCCCACTCCCCATCGACCGTTCCCGTACACGCGCTGCGTGTTGCAGCATGTACACCACGCTGCATTGCGGCTTAGGTTGCCAGCTTGTTTGCTAAACCCTAAACCCTAAAACCCTAAACCCTAAACCTCTAAAAACCCTGAATGTTCCGGTGCTGGATGTTACGTGGATTGTGCAACCAGCACCTGATGGCTGCAGCCATGTGCTGAAGATGTGTGGGTACTATCATCTATGTGTGGGTATCATGTGTGGGTGCTATCAACTATGTGCGGTCCCTCTGCTTCCTCAGGTGCTGGATGTGGCGCGAGAGGTCATGGGCCCTGACCACCCCTTGGTGGCGGATGCCATCACCAACCTTGCGGCTGCATTGGGCTCCATGGGCCGGCAAGAGGAGGCGGTAAGCAACAAACAGCTGTTAAGGGAAAAAGTAAGGGAAAGGGAGGCGGTAAGCAAGGAACAGCTCTTAAGACACAGGGCAAGGGACAGGGAGAGGCGGTAAGCAACAAACAGCTCCTAAGGGAAAGGGTAAGGGAAAGGGAGAGGCGGTTAGCAAGAAACAGCTCTAAGGGCAAGGGAGAGGCGGTAAGCAACAAACAGCTCTAAAGGGAAAGGGAGAGGCGGTAAGCAACATACAGCTCCTAAGGGAAAGGGTAAGGGAAAGGGAGAGGGGGTTAGCAAGAAACAGCTCAAAGGGAAAGGGAGAGGCGGTAAGCAACAAACAGCTCCCAAGGGAAAGGGTAAGGGAGAGGGAGGGGCGGTAAGCAACAAACAGCTCTTGAGGGAAAGGGATGCGGTAAGCAACAAACAGCTGTAAGGGAAAGGGAAGGGGAAAGGGAAAGGGAAAGGGAGGCGGTAAGCACCAAACAGCTCCAGGGGAAAGGGAGAGGGGAGTGGCAGCAGTGCAGCAGCAGCATCAGCAGCAGTGCGTGGTTCATGAGTTTGGCACCAGATGACGAACCAACGGGTGCAGGTTGCAAGTGCAGGTGTTCTTTCCACAACCTCCGACTGCGCAGTGGCCACCAAACAAAAGTCTGTGGCGCACATGTATGCACTGCCCCACACACATGCTAAACCCTAAACCCTTAACCCTGAAAAACCCTGCTCTTGCCACCCCACAGGTGCGGCTGCACGCAGAGGCCTTGCAGCTGTTCAGCGCAGTGCATGGGCCGCAGCACCCAGACACCATCCTGGCCTCCTACAACATGGGGGTGGAGCTCATGAACCTGGGGCGGCTGCAGGTAAGGGTAATGACGATAATAATAAGAGTACTGTAATAAGAAGGTAAGGGTGTGGAACCGAGGTGTGGAACTGTAAAGCACACTTCCTAGACTGAGGTGAGTCTTGTGAACAAAAAACTCTTCATGGATGGGGGTTTCTCATGTGGGCGCCTTGGCAACATAGGGAAGGGTGTGTGCGCGTGGGCAGTGAAAGTGAGGTCCAACACAAGTAAGACAACACAAGTACAACCCTGGATGGCTAGAACCCTGAAACCGACACCCTCATGCCCCCAAAATAAAAAATTCTCTGAACTCCTACGACCCTCATCACATGCCACCCAACAGGAGGCAATGGATGTGCTGGCATCCGCGCGTGATGCGTGGGCATCCGTGCTGGGCCCAGACCACCCCGACGTCGCCGACGCGCAGGCAGCGTTGGATCTGGCGCGGGAGGCTCTGGTGGCAGGGGGCGTTGTTGCACGGGCCGCGGGGGTGGGCGGCAGCGGCGGGGCCCATGTCGCGCCCCACATGCACGAGGCGCGCGGGTCAGACGACGGGCGCGTACCGCCGCCCAGGGGCGGTACAAACGGCGTACTGCCGCCCAGAGGCGGTACAAACGGCGTACAGCAGGGCACCCACGGGGCGGCCGCCAGCAGGGCGTCTCCCATGGATCCTTTATCAACCATTCAAGAAGACACACCATCATCGGGGCGTGTGCCTGTGCCCCAACCGCCGCTGCCGCCCCCGGGCCAGCCGCACGCGCTTCCGACAACGGCTGCACAGGTGGTTTCGGCTGCGGCTGCTGTGCTGGCATCAGGCCCCGCGCCCGCGGCCGAGGGCATGCTGCGGTTGGATGGCCGCGGCTCCGGAACCAACCGGGGGTCCGGCAGTACAGGCGGTACAAGGGACGGCGGTACAGGCGGTACAAGGGACGGCGGTTCGTGCGGTACGGCAGCCGCCCGCGTTGCCGGCGGCGCGCAAGGGGCGGTGCCTGACGCCATGGACCTGCCAGGCACCGTGGGCGGGCGCTGACACATACAACACAGTGCCAGGTACTGTTCCTGTGTCCTACATTGAAACAGGTGACACATATGCCAGGCACTGTGCACTGTGGGTGGGCGCGGACGCACACAATCGACACGTCCATCCGATCGACACATACAATACAGTGCGGCACACACCCGGCCTGCAGCAAGAGAAGTGCAGCTCCTGGGGAGCTGCCTCACGAGCAGGATATAAACAAAAGGTTACCACGCTTCACAAGACAAAGGGTGCACAGCTGCACAGCAATTGAAACAAGGGGGGCCGTGCGTTGGGACCCTCACCACATACACAGCTCATGAGCTTCACAGCAGCAGACCGGTCCCTGGCAGGCCATACGCGCATTGGAGGATAAGCAGGGAGATAAGCACGACCGCGGGCAGTGTGGCCTCTCATTTGTGAGCGCCTACCACAGTCTCATGTGTGAGCGCCTACCACACCATGAGCAGCCCACGCACACTGTGAGACGTGCAACTACACCTGCAGCGACAACCTTGCGGCGGCCTGGGGCTTGGACGCATCGCCTGCGGCTGTGTGTTGCACTGTCTGGTGCTTGCACTGTCTGGTTTTGCGAGGCGCCACAATTGGTGGAGCCAAAGCCATGCGAAGGACCAGCATGGCGTGTCGTTGACGAGCCTTGATGCCTTTTCCCCCTTGGCAGTGGAGTGCTGAAGTACATTACAATGCTGCATGGCTGATAAGTGATGACAGTGTTGCGGGATGAACGCCGCGCACAGGGATAAGGCAACAGCACTTCTGTGCAGGAGAGTGCCATTTGGTTGATGTGAGGGCCAACGAAGGTTTTGGGGGCGGGCGGTGCGGCGGTGTGTTTGTGTTTGTGTGCAAAGGGGGATGAGGCGGTTGGGGTGGTGTGTGGAGATTACATGCTCTTAAAAGATGCATGAACAGTATCATACATCACGGGTTTCTGGCAGCAGGCACAATGTGGCCGAGCATACCACCTGCCCGGCGGTTAACGTGGCTGATGAAAATGTGGCTGAGATAACAGGGGTGGTTGACGATTGGATACACCCTGATGCAGGTTTCCCGTTGCTCTTGGTGGTCTGTGCTGCTACAGATGGATAAGCACCTGCGCTTTGGGTTCATTGGCTGCACCACACACACAGGGGTGAGGTTCACACGTGCGTGTGTGCCTTGCACGTGAGCTGATAATCATAAGCAGGTGATGCGATAAAGCACGATCATGCAACAAGGGGTTTTCGTGCACTGATTCGTGGGGTTAGTGTTGGCGTGCTTTGTATGTGCCAAATGTAGCACCGTATGGCTGCTGGTCAGCTGTGTGGCTACCCTGGCATGGCCTTGTTGAAGTATATGTGCCCCCCCACCCCACCCCCCACGCACCCCTTTCCCGGCATCCCACACAGCACAAACACAGATGGTGGGAGCTCTTAAGTTTGGCCGGTGGCATGGCGAGCCCTTGAACAAGGCTGGATAACCGTTGGAGGCTGATGATCTGGATAATGACTGACGATGTGGGCAACGAAGTCGTTGTTGGCTTGCAGGATTGGCTCATTAACTGAATGAAGGCCTTGTTGTCGGCCAATGGTAACTGGTGACAAAAGGTTGAAAAGGACCAAGTAATGCTGCTTACAGGTGACAAAGGTCAAACAGGACCAAACAATGTTGCGGTACTGTGTTCTAACTTGCCAACTGGCGGCAGCTGGCATTTGTTTTGAGCTCCTCAGCGCCACGTGCTGCAGCACCACAGCTTGTGTGCCGTTCAGGAAGATGTGTGTTGTTACATTCAGCCTCAGGCGCCAGTGAAGGCCCTCTGGGCATGTGGATCATTTCCA
>QAXD01000215.1:320208-352529 GCA_004335575.1 Haematococcus sp. NG2 | reverse complement strand
GCCCCGCCCCGCCGCCGGACCCCGACCGTGTGATTCCCCACGTCACTGGCGTCGTCCCCGCGCACAGGTGCCTCCGCCTCCGCATCTTCAGCCTCCAGAGCTGCAGCCACATGCAGCTGTGCACGTGTAGAGGATACGGGCCGGCCCATAGATGCCTCCTGCTCCACCTCCACCACCTGCCCCATCACCCCGCCCCCATCCTCCCCCATCAGCCCCATCTGGTCCAGGATGGCGTCCAATGGCTCGCCGCCCGGGCCCGGCCCCAGCGCCAGGCCCTCGTGTGCTGCGACGACAGACACGTGCGGCGTGCGCTCCCCGCCGCCGCCCGCCACTGCCCCCGGGCCCCCCGAGTGACCCACCAGGTCGCCCACACTGTCACTCCCAGTGGCCTGGAAGGAACTGGCGGGCGCGGGTGTGCCTGCTGCACCGCCCGGCGTGCTCCCAGGCCCTGCTGCGGCTGCACCCACCGCGACTGCCACGGCTGTGGGGGCTGGGGCAGCTGCAGAGGTGGCTGCCCCGCTGCGTCTGCGTGTCAAGGGCCCGCCCACAGCTGGGGACGCAGGGGTGGGAAGCGCAGACACTGCCTCAGCGCCATCCACCATTACTCCTGCGGGTCCTAAGCTGCCTGCCACAGCCTCGCCTGCCACACCCTCCGCCTCCTCCCTCCGCCGTTTGTGGTGCGCGTGCCCGTGCACACCCCCGCTGCGCGCTTCAGTGCCCCCGCGTGCAGGGCTGCTGCCGTGTGCGCGCCGAGTGGAGACGTGCCCCCCCGCCCTGCCCTCCCCACCTGCTGCGGGGGGTGTGGCTTGCGCGCCCGCGAGCGCGGCGGCGCTACTGCGGCGAGTGACCATCATGGGTGGGGAGGATGCGTGGTGGGGTGCGGCCGCCGGCTCCCTCAGCTGCGATGACGCCTCGGGCAGCAGCGGCGACGGCGGCTGCTCTTGCTCCCGGGGGGGCGTGTGCGCGTGTGATGCAGCTCCTGCTGCGCCTGCCCACTCCTCCTGAGACAAGTGGCTTGCGCCCGCAGGGCCTGACAGCGCGGCGACTGCCGCCCCGGCAGACACGGCGGCCTGCGGCCCGCTCGTCGTGCCGGGAACACGGCGCGTCGTGCGGCGCGTACCCGGCGCACGGCGCTCGACTGACGCGCCCGCCCGCGTCTGCACACCAGGGTACGACGTGCCCGGCGCCTCATCCCTGCCATCCCCACCCTTTGCTCCCCCGGTGCGGCCCGAGGTGCCTGCGGTGGCAGTGGGCCATGCATCGGCTGCCTCTCCGCTGGGGTGCTGCCGCTTGCGGCACACAGCAACTACACCTGCAGGAGCAACCAGAGCCAGCGGTGGTGTGGACGTGTGCAGCAGGTGCGAGATGGGCCCTAAAGAGTGCAGCAGCTCGCCACTAGCATGAGTTGGCTTGGCCCTGAAGAGTGAGACCCCTGGCTGGTGGGTTTGGACCTTCCAAGAGGCCGGTGTGGGTGCACCAGGCACATGCTGCATCACCCTGGCAGCACCATGCTGCATCGCCATGGCAGACATGCTGGGCAGACAGAACTCGAAGCATAACGTGAACATTAGCGTGCTACCCACTTTCTGACTCTGAGCCACCAACAGAATCGGCCACAGTTGCGGCACAGTCTGTGGTCAGTGGCTGTGCATGGCGCGCAGATGCCACAGGCGGAGGCCTGCAGCATAAGCACAGCACCAGGCACATGTAGGTGCATGTGGAACATGTCATGCTTCAGGCATGGATGAGTCTCTGGCAAGGCAACACTATCCTGTTGCACCCTGCACAGCATAGTT
Source organism: Haematococcus sp. NG2 (assembly GCA_004335575.1). NCBI lineage: Eukaryota > Viridiplantae > Chlorophyta > Chlorophyceae > Chlamydomonadales > Haematococcaceae > Haematococcus > Haematococcus sp. NG2. The sequence goes on along the minus strand of QAXD01000215.1, from coordinate 350,733 downwards.
GCATGCTCATGCACACCCATGTTTGACTAGGTCGTCTACCAGCGCGTTTCAAAGCCTCGACACAGTACGGAATTAACCATGCACGTCCCAGCTGCAAACGTGATACCGCTGACCACCAGGGTTTCGGGCCTACCTCACTGCGGGCCTGCTCGCTGCTGTGTCGAAAAGCAAAACCTCATAAGCGAGCCGCTTCCATTGGGAGCAGACCATTGCGGGGTGCATGAGCTGCGGGGGTGGCTAGCAAGTGGCATTACGTGCCATCGCCATGCGATCGTGAGCAAAGACTTGCCAGGCCACATCTAAGCACGCACCAGGGCTCTGTTTTCATCGTGCAGCTCCTGGAAAATGGTTACAAGCACACTCTCTGGGAGCATGTGCCAAGGCGGGAAGTCCTCTGCGTTCAATGGAGCGCTGGGCTGAATAACCACCTCCCCCATCTGCACATCGTCTCCGTCCACCGCATCATCCAGGTGGCGTGCATCTGTGCTGGCAACCCATGAGTTGACAGGTAGCACAGCTGCACCCCCGCGTTCAGCGCCCCGCAGACCCACGCCAGATGTTGCGCTGGACCTGCGTCCTAACATTCGTCTGGTAGCACCAGGCGTGCTGGATGGTTGTTTACGCTGCTACAACATGTTTACGTGTCAAGGCAGATGTTCAGCAGCGCAATCGTGCGATGACAACTGTTCGCCTTTCGTTAATACCTTCAACCGAAACATTACACCTGTCATAAACCTTCACACATCAAAGCCTGCAAACCGGCTGTCTCCTGCCCTTGAGGCTGGCTGTACGCTGCTATGTGCTGGTGCTGGTGCGTCGCCGGCCTTGCTGCTCCCACTGCTGCGAGGCCCACTGCCCCCACCACCAGCACTGCCTGCTGGGTTGATCGTCAAGTGTCGGGCACGCGCGGCTGCTGCTAGCTCCGCAGCCCGCTTACGCTGGGCCTCCCATTCTGCCTGCTCCACCGCGCTGATGCCTGCGTCCTGGCTCCCGCCTGCTTCTGCCGCCCTTGCCGCGCGTGCTGCTGTGCCACGCCGCAGGGCACCGTTGGTACCATTGCGCGGTGACCCCGCCCCACCCTCTGTCTTCAGAGACTCCAGCCCCTCTGGCGCTGAATCACATGAGTGCATCCCGGCTGTGTGGACTGCACGCAGCCCGTGTCCTGTGGCAGCTGCAGCGCCACTGCCTGCGCTGCTTGCATGCTGCATGGCTGCGCCGCTGGTGCTCTCGCCCCGCCCTGAAGCTGAAGCTAGGTCTGCATGCGCCTCCTCCAGGGAGCTCTTGACTGCCTGCTGTGTCTGACGGATGTTCTCCATTGTTGCAGCAGCTGCTGCAGATGACGCAGCAGCCCCTGGCCCCTCCTGCACTCCCCTGCACACGCAAACCACACATTCAAGAGCAGCAAAGCGGCATTGTCAGCACCAGGAGTACGAAAGGGATGCTGCATGCCCGCATAGCCACATGCTACAGCTGATGCGAAGCATGTATCAGCGCACAGCGTCAGGGTTATTCATGTAAAACTGCTCAGCGCACTCGACTGGGTTCACCTGCCCGACAAAGCTGTGGACGAAAGTAGCTGTGCTTCCAGCCTCTCGCACACAGAACACGGGGATGTGGTCTGCACACGCATGCCCAGTATGTTGGCACACACCTGTTCAACTGCTCCAAGTGGTTCTTCAGCTCCTCTAGCTTAGCCAGCTGGCTGGTGGCTGATTGCTGCACCAGGAGGTTCAACTCACTGCATAGTTGCTCCTTGACCGCCTCCTCCTTAGCCAGCTCCTGCTCAAGGCTTGCAGCCACCTGTGTGCATGTGGAGAGGTGTGCAGATGCCATGATGAGCTGCAGCTGCATAAAGGTAAATCCCCACCAAGCAGCACGTGCATGAGGTACACATGCCAGATTTGGCAGCTGCACTGTGCGCTGCGTCAGCTGGGCAAGCAGTAAAGGGATCCCAGAGAGAACAGTGCAATCCAAACAGTTGGGGACCCCCTGGGGGTATACCTGCTTGGCGGCAATGTACTTTTGCCGCACTGCGCCCACCCGCTCGTTCTGTTTCTCAATCTTGTTGCGCAGCAGCTGCAGACGTGACCGCCGGTTGGCATGGCACCGTTAACAGTCAACCCTGGGCAGGCAACCCAACTGCTGCAGAGCGGCTGTGCATGCATCCCTGTGATGTAGGCTAGACTGTGATCAACTGTGAGAAGCCTGCACCAGCTCAGCGCTGCTGACTCTGCCTTGTGCCTGTACCGCGCCAGCATGATGCCGAGTGAAATGGCTCATTGCGCAGGTCCCTTAGCGTTGCAACTGCGCACGCACCTCGAGCGCATGCTTGCGTGGCCCCACATTGACCTGCAGCTGCATCTGCACCTGTGACAGCTCTCGCTCCACTTGCTTGATGCGGTTGTAGTTGGCCAGAATAGACCTGTGGAGCAGCACTGATGCTGCGTGTTTAAACGTGCAGATGATGCGGAACCGTAGGGCATGGGGGCTGCAGGGTGTCAACCTGGCATGAGCTGTGCGCAGACTGCACCCTTGCATGATCTGCATGCTGACCATGGCCCTTCATGTGCCTCGACAAGGCCACACTCACTCGCGAAGCTCGCGCTCCTTCTGCTCTATCAACTGTTGAACCAGTCAAGGCAAGAGTAAGGCCGTTTCCAGATGAGCCGGGTCAGAAGCCAGCCAACAGATCGCCTGCACTAAAGCAGCTTACCTTCGAGTAATTGTTAGAGGATGCCATATTTTGCCCGTGTTGCGAAATCTCCTGCTCGCGCAGGACTTCTGGTGCAATGTCATCAGAAGTTGTGCGAGGGATGGCTGCCATGACTGATTGCTTTTGTTTACAAAACCGTCCTGCGATGTTGAAAGCAGTGCCTGCACGCGCTACAACAGCTTCATGATGTGATAATCCAGTTCAGTTCCAATGCTATGCAGACTCCTTCACAGGCGAACCGTTGCGCGCCAGTGAGCTATGAGTGTGGAGACGCAGTCGCTTGTACTGCCTCACATGCAGATGTACACCACAGAAATGCTCAGCCTTGCATCCTCACCCTGCAAGATTGGCTTTTCACAATGTGTGGTACCTCCTGCATGGGTGGTGCAGTGGCCTTTGTTGCAGCGTCACAAAGCCTTACTATGAAGAACTTGTATGGAGACCCATGTTACATCTTCCACAATTCAGCCTGAATAGCAGCATTGCATAACCACTCAAATGCTTTTCAAACCAATGCAATCGCCTCTCACACCAAGCAGCGCTTCGCTTCACCAATACAGACCACTTTCCGCTTTATGTTGCTCTTGTTGTGCCAGAACAGAACGGCTGTAAAAATACAACACCTCGCTACAGTCCAACCAACCAACGCTACATCCTCAGTCAGACTCCCTGATTTTGTACCTCAATGCCACCAGACCATCGCACACCAATGTCTTCAACGGCCAGAACCACTTGATCATCAGAACGCGACATGAAACACGCTCTTTGCGCCCGATATGTGCCTGCCATGTGCCTGTACCATCTCTCAGCCTGAACATAACTTATTATGTTGTGCTATTGTCGGTCGCCAATGCACGCACGGTAAATGAGGGGCAGCTGCAGCAGGCAATGCACGGAAGAGGGTGATGCTCTACCCAGCATGCAGAACGAGCTCACCCACAAGCCCTGCGCTGCACCTGATCAGCTCCCTACGTAAACCACAAATCGAGGATGCATATGCGCTGCCCGCTCGGCCTCATTGCCGCTGCACAGCCGCCTGCGCTAGGACCGCAGCATCGAGGTTGTGCGCAGCATCACGTGCCTGGCTCGTTGGTGAACTTGTAGCTGGCTGCTTGAGGCGCTTCAGGTAAAACACGCAGCGGTCAGGAGGGCGGCCCTGCGCATGGATGAACATGCATATGCATGAATGATAATAACACGGTGTTTCATGAGATCAGCGAGTATTGAGATGGCATCAGCCAGACCAGGCGCGTGGTGGCTGCATGGCGAGGCTCGTATGTAGGCTGCGGACTGCGACAAAACAGCACACCTGTACAAAACCGTAGTGGCTCCTGGTATCAGATGATTCAGATTTGAAACTGTACATGCATCTGCAGGTTCCCGCCTGCATCTTCACACCGCGCACCTGTAGCCATGGCATCCATGGTGCCTCCATAGCAGGGGTTGCCCTGTAGCCCAGCTTGCTGTACAGTGCGAGGGCCTGCTTGTTCTTGGGGTTGCAGTGCAGGCCTGCATCAAGGTGAGCAAGTATGCCGATCCCTCTGTCGGGCCCAATGCTGGCAATGCATGAGTGTAAGCAACACTATAAAAGTCTTCAACGTCACAGCGAGCGTCTTGTCTGTTGCAAGGCACTTACCCACTGCACGACACCCCCACTCGGTTGCGATGCGCTCAGCCTCTGCCATCAGTGCGCGCGCCAGGCCCCGCCGCCTCGCCACAGGCAGCACCGCCACATTGCTCACGTATGCGATACCTGCACAAGGTACATAACAATGTGACAATAACACGGAATAAGAACAACGTACAAACATAGGCATGATAATAACATGGATGAATGAACCAGGCACAGTATTCCGTGCTCCCTTCAGCACTGTAGCCCTGCACCACTCATCTGTGTCACAGTTTGCCCATGATGTGTATGCTCACAAAAGCATAAAATGCTGCAAGGGGTTGTTGTAACTGCCCCGCACCTTCCCGCCTGTAGTATCCAATGGCCCCATCGCGCTGTGCATCCAGAGACCTGTACAAAATGCGAGAGTGAGTAACACCACTGTCAGCTTCATTACAAGCGTGTGGCATATAAGGATGTACCGCGCAGTGGATTGAAGGTCCACCTGCTCCGACCACAGCCAAAGCTTGCTGCACAGTGCCTCCTGTTCCTGCCTTGTTGGGCATCATCATCCGCATCATGCTGCGTGAAACAGTAACCCATCCCACACACACCTAGGGGGCACGAGGTCGCCAAAAGAGTCCAGGTTTGCAACAGCCACGATACGGGCATCCTCTGCCCGGCGCCCCACACCTTGCTGCGCAGGCGTGGACACCAACTTCCTTGCAAGATCCAGTGCCAAGGGTGGCACATCAGATAGGTCGAGGCACAGGGGGTCCTCCCATTCACAGTCTGACCCAGAGCCCCCACTGCTCATGCTACCCAGTGGACCATCAGGTGACATGTCATAAGCAGCCAGGAGGATGGACCTGTGCATGCGTCACGAGTAGGACATGGCTTAGTGCGTGAAAATTTACTGCGGCGCACGTCGCCATCCCGCTCATGTGCTGGCTGGTCAAGCAGCATGGCACACGCAGGGCAAGCTGCGTGGTTGCAGCATCTCGAGGGGATGTACCGGAACTGCGTGCACATGGCATGCACAATGCATTCATGCATCATGATGCACAAGCCCTAGCCCCACCACGAGTCCAGGCCTACCTCCCTACACCGTTGGACTGAAGAGAGTCGTTGATCTGCAGGGCCATGATCCGGTCCACCCGCTGCCAAAGCTTGTTGACATTCGTCAGCATCGACTGGCCAGAGGGTTTGCTACTGCTGGGGGCGCCCCCGTGCTCTGACGCATCGTAGAAAACGCGACAGTGAACATCGGCACAAGGCCAATATGCGTCCGGGCCCACAACCTCGATTGAGACGGGCTGCAAAGCTTGACTTGGCTCAACAGAGTGGCAATGAGCCAGGCGCTCACGAATGAACCGCGTTGATCCTCTCTTGTGCTTCACTGCTGCTCCTCGCCCGGCTGCTGCCTGCCCGGGCCCCAATAACATGGTAGAAACGAAGCCAACCAGATGTACTAGTGCTGACCTTGCGCTGCCATCCCTGAATCCCAAAAGTGCACCCGCCTACGAAAAGTTGGCTCTCATTCAATAGAAGATATGACACCGAGCTGTTTTGCAGCATTTTTATTCGGCCTTCAGTCGCATAAGCGAGGTGAACAAATCAGGTGAAAAACGTGCCATAGTTATCAAGCCAACTGCAGCTCCAGACATGCCAGCAGCTGGCACCAGCCCAGCAATCGCTGGCAACCCCTTGAACTGCCTCATGGCCTGTTTGTCCTCCATTCTCCCAGCATCACCGGCTGCTGAGCAGTCTCTCAGCGGGGCATCTGCCCAGGGTGCTGCTGCGAGCCTGCTGGAGCTGTGCACCCAGCTGTGCACGCACCTGTACACACTGCAGCCACAGGACCAGCAGGCGCTGCAAGTACAGCTGCACCAGGTGAGGTTGAGTGCACACACAACTCCAAGTGCGCGCATGCTTGGTTGGGCCACGCATGTCCCCTGTCATGTGGACCTGCCCCTTTGGATGTACCGCCCCTTCGTTTACACACCCCCACGCAGGCCACCATCTGGGTGGTGGACAATGCCATTCTGACTGATGCGTCTATTCTTTGCGAGCTGTGTGCCAAACATGCAGCTGCGCCCGACCTGCCAGCAGGCCTGGACCCACTGACAGCTGCACCTGTCGCATGGGGCAGCAGCCAAGGGGGCAGCAGCAGCTCCAGCTCTGTACTTGCTGCAGGGGATGCGAACACAGCCAAGCTGCTCCTGCTGCGTAGCCTGCCTCGCATGCACAAGATTCTGACAGATGCTGGTGACAGAGCGCGAGCTGACCAGCTGCTGCATCAGCTGCTGCAGACATCACAGCTGCGTCACATGTTGTGTGAGGTGCCCTCCCTGCTGGAGCATGCGCTTAGGGAGGCGCCTGATGCTACAGCCACCCCTGCAGTCAAGATGCACCTGGCTGGTGAGGTCTCCAAGGTGCGTCAGTTGCAACCATCCGCATGCAGCCCTTGCCCTTCTGCATGTGTGTGGTGCGCCAGCATTGACAACCAGCGCAGACGATCACAATAGCCAAGCTGACCCAAAGCGCGTTGAGTCACGTCCTGGATCATGCGCAGTTCCTGCATGAGCAGCTGGTGGCACCTGGGCTGATATCTGGTTGCGTGGCGGAGCTGGAGATGGTGGTGCAGGTGAGGTTGTATGCCAGATCTGCACAGTTATCCTGCTGCATGTCCCCCCTCAAGGCTGAGGGGTCTCAGACCTCTGGGCTGCTGCCATCAAACACACACATCTTAAGGGGCATACGATCTCTGCAGTATGTTCAGCAGCAGGGCGATCTTTGATCCTCAGCTGCTTTGTTCACGCGCAGACCCAAGGCATGCTGCTGAAGATCCAGTGCGATCTGTACGACGCACTCTCCAGTGCTGAAGACGAGGACCAGGGCACCAGCGGCAAAGTGCTGCATGCCACAGACCCAGAGCAGAACCTGGTTCTTGCGCATCTGCTGGCATCTGTCACTGCCCTGCTGAAGGTGGCCCCCACTTCACCAGTCATCGAGTGCCTGGGACCCCTCCTGCCACAAATCGCTGGCATAGCCCATGACGTAAGGATTGCAATCGCTGTCAGTGCTTGAAAACCTTTGAGCAGCTTGCATACTGTGGAGGCACCGAGATCCTGTGCACCGCGCCCACTGAATGGTGCACTGTGTATGACGATGGTGCACTGTGTGTCCTGCACCTTGCAGGTTATCTACGTGCATGCGCTCGCTGCACAGGGCTGCCTTAGTGTGTCTGATATCCCGTCTGGCTCACCTCTCACGATTGCGTGGCAGCTGGTGCAGGTTGTGGTGCAGTGCCTGGTGTGCAGCGTCACAAACAGCGCCAAGTGCACTGCGCTGTGCCACACACTGCTGGTGGACGCCCACTTCATCCCCATGATCTCAGGACTACTGCGCCTGCTGCCAGATATCCAAATTCAGGAGAGCCTGCTGGTGCACATGTGCACTGCTCTGGCCATCATGGTGCGGAAGACCAGGCCATCATGGCGCAGTTCAACTGTGATGCTTGTTGTGGGGGCTTGCAAAGATGGTTGATTTATGCTCAGCTGTCATGTGCACCTCATAACTTGCTTGCGCTGAGGCTCTGCAGTGATCTCTCCCTGCTCTGTGATCCATCCATGCTGGAACACAGGTCCGTGCAGCCAACTTTGCTGAGGACCTGGAGCGCGATGATCTGGTGGAGCTGATCTTGGCGGTGCGCTGCAGCCTTGCGCGCCTGCTGCATGCATTCAACACGATCACTGCAACAACCGCCTCTGCACCTGGCAACAGCGCTGCGATGGCTGCAAGCCAGGCACAATCGACGGCTGATGGGACAAGCCCAGATGGGCCTGCCACACGTCGGCCCACAGTAGCAGCCTTCAAGGGTGACTCAGCAAAGGACTGTGAGTACGAGGCAGGACCTGGGAAGGATGGCAAGGCAGACGAAAGCCAGGCCGCATGTGAAAGTCCTCCCACTTTGAGTGACCTGGCTGCAACTGCGTCTCCACTGCTACCACCACAGCCCTTGACAGCTGAGCGGCTGCTGACCCTGGTGCAGCACATCATGCAAGCTGCGCACAACCTGTCCTGGGTGGATGAGCGCCCTGTGGCAGCTGACAAGGAGGTGGACGAGGATGAGACAATGATGGTGTGTAGACTAGCCTTGAACGCCCTGGAACAATTAACAGCTGTCCTCATACAACACATGCGCCCGCCCTTGACCAGCTCAACCTGCTCCAGTTTGTGCGATGAATTTTATGATGATGATGTGGTAGTACCCTGCATACTCTGTACCCAGCTCATGCCCCTGGCTTGTGTCCTGCTGCCACATTTTTAACCTTCGGCCCATATAAAAATGCCACTATTACCTAAGTGTGCCCGCAGGCAGTATCTTCCGTGGCACTGCTGGTCCAGTGGCACTGGCTGCCCAATGCGACATCACTGCTGTATGCTGCTCTGGACGCATGCGGAATGGTGCTGAGTACCCCGGCCATGAGGGGTGGGTTCAGTGTGTGGGCGGGCGGGCATGATAGCATGGTTGATGAGCTGTAGTGCTGGGTGCTCACCAGCACGTCTGTGGCTTCTTATGATTCACAGTAATAATTCTTTTGCTTCTTGTGATTGAGTCCCTCAATTCAGCGCGCAGTCTGCTGAGGCATTCTTTTGCCGCACCACCACACCTACATGTGTTACTTTTAGTATTTTTACTGTTATGAATACCACCCCACCTACATGCGCGTGCATCAGGTGCTGTGGAGGGCATTGTGGCCTCCATCCACTTGGCAGTGATTGCGGCAACGGAGGAGGCTGGTGAGGGACTGGTTATTGTTCCAGTTGATCGACAACTGGTTATTGATCCAACTGATTGACAAACCAACCAACGGACTGGCTGGCTGGCTGACTGGCACCTGACCTGTGCATGCTGAGCTGTCACCAGATGCTCTGATGGGAAATTATGGCTGCAGCAGTGCATGTTCGCATAGTAGCAAACAATCACATGTGCAAGCCTTGTTCGGATGTGGTGCAGGAATCCATTCATGCACCATAACTAATGCTGCTCATGCTGCTCATTTACATGCGCAACGCAGATGCATGTGGCTCACTGCCCAACACGCTCTACTTTGGCGGCTCCCCGGCAGGCCTGCGCGTGCTGTGTGTGCTGCTGCACGCATGTGCACACACCCTCTCCATGCAACGTGATGCTGGCGACCATCAGCTACCAGCAGCAGGAGCAGCTCAGCAAAGCATGCTTGCGGGTGCCCTAGCGCCTCAGTGCTTGCAGCGTGCCAAGTCCTTCATGGCACATGCCCCGCGCAGCAGCACCCAGCATGCTCCAACAGGGCTCGTGCTACCTCGTGAGACCTGTGCAGCAGGTGGCCCACACAAAGCAGCAGGCAGCACAGGTATTGGGGTGTGTGACCAGAGTGTGCCTGAGGCGAACGATGGAGCGCCCTTTGACCCACCGCAGGGCCTCACCCATGTTTGCATGGTACGGCAATGGCAGGGTTTCTTGAGCATGTGTACAACTTCCTTATCTCCCTGCCACCTGTCTCATCTGCTCTGTCATCTGTCTTATCCATTCGCATGTCACACGCATGGCAGTACAAACATGAGGACAGGGCTTTAGTTTGACCACTGTCTTCCTGCGGTCCTGTCAGGCTCTGGCATACATGCAGAAACATCTGTGAAACGCCGTGCTATTATTATTGTTATTCCTGCGGCCCACTCACATTCAGGACATCATCTCGACAGCCGAGGCGCTGATCCGCACCCAGGAGCGCCGTCGCCCAAAACACGCTGCACGCTCAAAGCCTGCCACCAGCCGTGTGGCGCGCTGCTGGCAGTTATCCCACGCGTGGGGCTCAGCTTGCCTCTCCGTGGTGTCTGCGTGCACGGCGCTGCAGCAGGCCGCTCAGCACGCAAGCAGGTGTGAGGCGCCGCGTGAGACGCTGTGTGAGACACCGTGTGAGACGCCGCGGCCAGTTGTGCGTGTGTACACACTCCTCATGTGCTGACATTCAAGCATACTTGGTGCCATGCACCACATATGCTTGTGGGATTGCCCACCGGGTGTTTCTGGGCTTACTGTGCATCCCTACTGTCCATTTATATTGTGCCCCACTAGTCCCCTGCGGCAATAGTAAGTAATCATGCCGGTAACACGCATGGTGGGTAACACGTGTCCATCCATATTGTGCCCCAGTAGTCCCCTGCGGCAAGAGGTGCCCCAATGCCAAACCCCTTGACATACCTGGCAGGTGGGCCAAGCTGTCTGAGGTCGTTGGCTTCGCCGCGCTCACGTCTGCAGCCCAGCTCATATCACGGGGTGCGGAGGAGCTGGTGGTGCAGGTGAGGCCTGTTTAGGGCATAGGTATCACAGTTTAGGGTTTGGGGCCCATGCGCTTCCATCTGCTGTTCACCATCTGGGCTAGCTGCTGGCGAGCTGCTTATTCTCCAGCACACCTGCGCTCCACCAGCTTGAAGTACTGTCTGACCACAACGCCCTGGCGCCCAAGCAGCCTGCATGCCAGCCAGCCAGATGCCAGCAAGGCTACGCACGCTTGTGCTCGTGTAGCTTGCGCTGCTCCGTGTGAGGACATGGTGTGTGCTGTGTTGCCGCATGCCGTGTGGTCGTGCGTCGGACCAGTTCGCATGCAGCAAGTGAAACCTTTGAGTCCTGTTCTCTATGTGTTGCGTTCAGGAGGAGGAGAATGCGCGTGACACGCACCATCTGGCAGGCGACGGCTACGCGGTGCTGCAGCTGGCCGCCCCAAAGTGGCCAGCCCCTGGGCTCGGTCCCATTGCTGCCTGCGCACGTGGCATCAGCCCTCATGCCCCATGTCCTGTTGTGCATGGAACCGTCCGCCAGCCCACACCCCCTGCATGGGCGCCCCTGGCTGCTGCAGAGTCGCATGGGGCGGAGGCTGCTGCAGCAGGCATGCCGTCTGCTGTGCATGCACCCATCCCAGGTGATCCAACCACTGGCACCACAGGTATGTCAGCTGCTGCGTGGCCGGTGCGGTCGCCCACAGCCGGGTTTGGCAAGTGGGGCAGCCCCAGCAAGGTGCCACAGAGCCCCTCTGCTGGAATGAATGAAGGTTGCCACACTGGAGGCAAAGGTGGGGCAGAGGTGCTGCAGCAGATGCATGCGCAGGCAATGCGGTTGGAGCGGGTACGCAAGGTGGATGCACTGCGCGAGAAACTGAACGCAGCCATCTCTGCCATGGGCTCCGCGCCTGGCGTTGCAGGTGCGTGGGTGGCCACTGGCACAGTGGGCAGCCCCAGCAGCAGCACCACACATGCCGAGGTGCCCGCCGTGGTGGCCCAGGCGCTGCAAGGCGTCACCATTAGCCGCCGCTTGCACACGTCCTCACGGCTGGGGGTGGGCCTGGCTGGGGCGGGGTTGAGTGTCATCCCGGAGGCCGGCTCGGAAGGTGGCGGTGACAGCGGCGCCCACAGCAGCACCGCGCAAGGTGCACCCGTGGCATGCGTGACCCCAGCTGCTGCGTCACTACCCATGGCAGGGGTGGCCCCAGCTGCCGCGCCGCTGCGTGCGCATCAACACGCGCCCCTGCCCCCAGCAGCAGCAACGGGACACCAGGGGCATTCAGCAGTGAGCGGAGGTGGTGTGTCCTCAGGTCTTCTGGGCGTGGGGCGCGCAGACGTGCGCCAGTGCGTGTCCCTGTGCCTGCAGCTGGAGGGCTGCATGGCGTGGTTCAGCGCCACCGCTGCCGCTGCGGCTGGTGGTGAGGGTGGTGCAGGTGGTGGCTGCACAACCCTGCCCCCTCGCCGGCCCCTGTTCAGCAGCAGTGGTGCGACTGGTGGGCCTGCAGCAGCAGCTGGTGATGGGGCGAGCAGTGGGGAGTGTGGTGGTGGTTGCGCCCCGGGCACTGGGGGCCCACTGCTGCCAAACCTCAAGGCGTGGGACACTGCGCATGGTGCATGTGGCACACACCCGCTGCCACCCCTGCCGGCTGGCTGGCGGCTGGGCGTCTGCGAGTGGGCAGAGTGGGAGGGTGCCTTGGTGCGCATGCCGTTTGAGGAGCGCGGCTGCTTCAATCACGCTTGCACCAGCCTGGAGGGGACCTCCCTGGCTGGGGCCTCCCTGCTCGCTGCATGCTGGGGCTGCAGCACCGCACGCTACTGCAGCGACGCGTGTGCAGATGTGGCGCATGCGGCCGCACATGGTCACACCTGCGCCACGTGGCGTGAGGAGTGTGAGAGTGCCTGTCAGACCGCCAACGGCTGGGGGTGCAGCAACCGTGGGGCAAATGGCCTAAACGCTGCAGGCGGAGGCCAGGATGGGCTTGGAGGGCAAATGCAAGGCCAGCCACATGGGGCCATGCCGCAGCCACAGCAGCCCGCTATCCACCACATCCCACTCCCCTGCCCACCCCCACCGCCCTACTGCAGCTTGCCTCACTCAATGTGAACATGCTGGGTGCTCTGGAAACTCACTCTCACATGTGAGATGTGGCTCACTGTGTGACTACAGCCTCCTGCACTAGCAGCCGGCCATAAAGACTGGAAATTACCACGCTCAGCAGGGGGCTGAAAAAGACGCCACTGATCAACCACGATTCACGAAGCGCTCACCAATCATGGAGTGCGCGCGTATGGCTTGTAGGAACAGGTGCTGGGTCTAGGTAGAGGCTGAGTACATGTAGGTCCTCATTCATGACAGGCCACTTTGTGCGTGCGCAGTGCTTAGGAGTTCATGCAGCTGTGATCATGCTGTGGGCTGAGGTATTCTGTGGTGCTGGGTGATGCATGAGTGCATGCTGTGTGCAGCTGAACTGTCGTGCAAAACCAGTCTTGCTGCCACTGACGGGACTATGGTGCCGTGCTGACTGGTTGGGAGTGCAGGTAGGGACACAAGCAGTGCCATTGAGTGCAATCTTACAGCGAACTCTTCCCTTGATGTCTTTACATGCGTTCACTTCCCTGGATCTCTGTACATGCGCTCACTTCGCTGGATCTCTGTACATATGCGTGCTCACTTGCAATGTGGTTGGGAACATCATGTGCATTCCACAGACGGTTCTGCTATGAAGCAACATGTCTCAAGGGCTGAACATGACAATGTGCCCCAGTTGTGGGCGTCCCGACTTCCAACATCTGTCTTACAGTCTGCCTTCAACGTGACCCAACACGACGCTCATCTGTACCCTAAACCCGATGCCTCAACAATTTGCGCAGCAACCACACTCTCCACCCACACAATGTGCAAAGCATGTTTTCCACACACACACCAGAATATGCACCTGCCATTACCATCAACACTGCAACACTCCGAGGGTCATCGCACGCCTACCACGGCCACACAAGGCCATGCATTTGCATCATGCCCTGCACCATGTCCAGATCAGGCATGCCAGGTACGCCTGCCTCATCAGGCACGCCCAGCCCCCCCAGCTGTACCGCACCCAGCCGCGGCACGGCGGCCCGCAGCGCATGCGCCTCACCCGCGTCGGCGTCAGCACACAGCACACGCAGCACCCGCAGCCGGGTGAGGGCGCTCAGGGGAGTGAGCGACACGCGCGGCCGCGGTCTGGTGCCTGAGCAGGCAATGACGAGGTCTGTGAGCTGGGGCAGGGCTGCCAGTTGCCGGGTGGACACTATTGGGGAAGGGGAGCCATATGGTGTGAAAGCCGCGGTGTGGAAGCGCAGCCGCGTGAGGTGTGTCAGCGGCTGCAGGTGGGGCGCGAACGGCGGGGCGCTGCTGAGGTTGCTGCCCCTGGTGGGGGCACAGGGCTCCGAAACCATCAGCTCCTTCAGGGCCGTGAGTGTGGAGAGGGGCTCCAGGCTGGTGACATGGCCCAGGGCAACAGTGTCAAGGGAGGTGAGCTGTGTCAGCCCAGACAGGGGCTGCATGCTGCGCACGGCTGACCACATGGCCGGCTGCCCATGCAGCGCCAGCTCCCTCAGCCCGGTCAGCGCCGAGAGGGGCGAGAGGGAGGAGATCCGCACACCGGCCGGCAGTGTGCTGCTGGTGTGTGGGTGCTGCCGGTGTGGGCGCAGCGCTGCAACTCCTGTGCCAAAGGCGTGCAGCTTGGTCAGGCCCGTGAGAGAGGCCAGGTGCTGCAGTGCGCAGCCGCTGTGGCCCAGCTCCAGGCTGCGCAGGCGGGGGGCCAGCGCTGACGCCAGCGCGCGGCTGCCTGTGACCCCGCTGGCAGAGCTAAGGTGTAGGCGAGTGAGGCGCGTGAGACTGGTCAGACCAGCCGCATGAAACGGCGCCCGCTCCACCCCACACACGTGGCTAAGGGAGAGGTCCTGCAGCCGGGTCAGTGCCCCCAGGCCCTGCTCCACCACCTGCCGGCTCATCACCGTGGGTTCTTTCACCAGGTGCTGGCCTGGGGCACCGTTGGTGGAGAGGCTCAGTTGCGTGAGGTGGCTGAGGCTCTCCAGAGGCTGGAACCAGGTGTGTTGCTGGGTGCCACCATGCGCAGAAGGAGCCACCCCAGCCAGGGCCGCCAGGTTGGGAGGAATCCACACATTGTTCATGCCCTGCTGCGCGGCCATGCTGGTGATGGCGGCTGCCATTTCTGCAAAGGTCTCTGTCAGCTGCTCGCCAATGCCCCAGTTGACGTCATCCACTGCAAAGAGGAACAGCCGCTGCAGCTGCACCAGGTGTGAGAGCTGTGAGAGCTCGTGTGCGTAGTCCATGGAGAGGAAGGTGAGGGCGGTCAGGGCGCGGAAGGGTGACTGGGACTCGTGGAACACAAACATCGTGGTGCTGCTGATGCCTGAGATGTCCAGGTGCCTCAACTCAGACAGCGCTCTGAGTGGCTGGAAGTCATGCACCTGCGCACAATGATGACGCACATGTGGGGCAGTGAAAAAACATCTGTGAAACGCTGTGTTATCGTGATTATGAATATGTGGGGCAGTACACCGCGTGTGGAGAGCATTCGCCACACCACCAAACAATGCACATATAATGCATGCGCGCTCCAAGCACACGTGAACTCTATGTGGCACCATTCGCACAGCAGCAACACATGGCCACAGCTGCAAGTTCACCCTCAGCACGATACAGGCGCAACAGTAGTGCCGCAACCCGTGCCTTCTGTGAAACGCCGTGTTATAATTATTAACCCGTGCCTTGCCACAGCAGCTGATGTCCAGGTGTGTGATGGAGCGTGGCAGGCTGAACAGGTCCTGAGCGCCCGTGTGCTGTGGGTGGAGCCAGGGTAGCAGGCAAGGTGGTCAGGGTGACAGAGCAAGAACTTGGCAATGATGAGATCCAGCTGGAGTCAACTGAAAGAGCCCGGCGCAAGGTGGCTGTGGGAGAAGGCACATGCTGCGTGACAGCCTGTGCACGGACCACCCTTCTTCCTTCTTCAAACCCAACCCCAGAGCGGCTGTTGTGCACAACCGTGCAGTGCACAGCACAGTGGCCAAGGTGCAAGCAGTTAACACAGTGCTCTTACCTGACCCTTACCTGACCCTTACCTGACCTCACCTGCGTGACCTACCCACAGTGACCTGGCCTTGGGCTCATTCAGCGCATGAGCCCAACGTACACCTCTTACTTCATGGTTACCTCAGTGCACCTCTGCCCAACTCGTGTTATTGATACTATTAATGTACTAGTATTATTAACAATACGGTACAGTATTATGATTATCATTACTATTAGTAGTATAACCTCCCAACTTACTGCCGTGTTATTATTATTATTATTATTATTATTATTATTATTAACTTACTGCGAGGCAGAGGTGCTGCAGGCGCACAAGGGCGCTGAGCTTGCGGATGGGCTGGAACTCAGCATCGTCTTCGACCAGATCCGTACCATCCCTCATAGATAGGTACGTGAGACGTGTGAGGCGGGTGACTAGATCTGCGTCGTCAGTGTAGAGGATGCCGTTGAGGTCCAGGTGGCGCAGCTGCTTCAGCTTGGGGATCCAATCCATGTTTACCTGCGGACACGACGCGATTATGCAAACGCCGTGTTATTATTACTATTAATCATATTATTATGTTATTACTATCATTATTATGACACGGTTAGTGGGTCCGATGGTTCATCACATGATCACCGGGCTGTCCTGGGGTTCGACACATGATGCGGTTGTGCCTATCTGCAGTGCTGCAGTCATATGGTGAGGCCACCTATGGTGCCTCGGTTTTGAGCGCCTCGGTTTTGAGGTGCCTCGGTTTTGGTGCCTACCTATGGTGCCTCGGTTTTGAGCGCAGTGCTGTATCGTTTTGATCGTATGGTGCAGGCTTCGTGCCGTCAGCATCTATGAGCTGCTTTACTGATCTTTTAAAGGGCCCATGGAAGAGCACTAGGTGCATACTGAGGCTCAGCAGTACCGGCATCGATGTGCGGTGTATGTACGCTGCGTGACCTGCTTTCAGAGCTCAGATTGATGTGTCCCGCTGTGGTGAGCTAGTACAGGGAATATGACAAATAATGCAAGGTATGATAGTGTGAGATTAGCCCACCTGTGTGTTGAAGTTGTGGATACGTGTGAGAGATGTGAGGGCTGACAGTGCGCGCATGTGCCTGAAGTTTCCCGACGAAGCAGGATCCCGCTCCATCACCAAGTCCTTCAGCCCCGTGAGGCACGTGAGAGGTGTGATGGACAGGAGGTGGTGGTTGGTGCCCCAGATGTTCTGCAGCGTGACTTTGGTTAGCTTTGGAAGCTTGGGCCCCAGGCGTGGAAGGAGGGCTAAGGCAGGCTCCCCATACAGCTTGATCTCGCGCACGCCGTCATCGTGCAGAGATCTCAGCGCGCGGCATGTGGCACGCAGCGCAGCGGACGCGCCCCCTGTGGACAGCTGCGTGCCATCCAGCTCCTCCACACCATCTTCGTTGACGTGGACCTTGGAAGGCCGCAGCTGGTCAACGATGCCAGTCAGCACGTTCTCTGGTAGGAGCAACAGAGGGAGGCCAGGCGCACTTGCCCCCTGCACCCCAGCCTCCTGCTGCTGGGCCTTTTGCTGCTGGCTGCTGCTTGCCCCCAGGCTCAAGGCCTGCACAGCCTCGGCTACAGATGCTGCGCTGTGTGCCTGCGCACACGCGCATGGCAGCTGCCCAGCAGTTGGTTGAGAAACCTGCAAACAAGATCGCCCAAGAACCATGCAGCAACATCGCCATATGTGCACCTGAGCATGTGCATCAAGCCCAGGTGCCGCTGCAGGCACATATGGCTTCGACGATCCGGCACCCGAATTGCCTGCGGGTTTCTTGTCAAAGAAGCCTCGTTTCATGACGCTGGAACAAATTCTTGGGTCATACAGTAGATCGCCGAACCGGGTTGTCTGCGCGGTCTGACGACCAACATGTGGCCAGAAATATGCAGGATTATAGCTTCAGAGTATCATTTTGGGTCATCACAGTGCACCCTGCAGCGTTTGACCCTTTAAGGGTTTTAGGGTTTGACTTTCACCAAAAGATGGACGACTTTCTCGGCCGCCCAAGCCGCTATATGTGCTGCGACATGCGATTGCAATTGACCGCTGTTTAAAGCCTTAACGTATGTGCACTGCCGCATGATGCGTAGTCGTCGCAAATCAGAGCTACCGTGATCCGCACTTTCCTGGCAAGTGGTTGACTTGAGCTACAGGCGCCTGGCGGCAGTCAGCAGAACGCTCAGACACCAGGACCTGGGAGCACAGTTCGGCTGGTGTCAGGAGAATGTCAGGGCAGCTGTAGCAAGGGGTGGTCCTTGGGCTGTTAGGGCATCAGGGGCAGCATGGGCGCCAGCGGGCACACGGTGCATGGCACCAGCGACATCAGCACGCATGACGCAGCAGCTGCACCTCGTGCGGCAGTGCATGGGGCAGGCACCAGTGCGCGTGTGCGCATGGACCCATGGACACGTGAGCTCGTGTGTGGCGTGGTGGCTGGTGCCACGAACGTCGCATCTGGGTTCCCATTCGACACAGTGAAGGTGCGCGAGGTGTGCCCTAAACCCTAAACCCTGAACCTTGAACCCTAAACAAGGTGCGCGAGGTGTGCGTGGGTTGCATCCCATGCACACGCGGCCGTGTAGCCCCGCTGTAGCCCCGCTGAACGCCTGTTGCAGGCAATGCTTGGTGCTGCGGCCGCATGGGCCCGGCTTGGCACGTGCATCACCAAGCAATGCTACGCCGCCATGATATGCCTGTGCCCACTGCCCACAGCCTGATCCTGTACACTGATCTCATGCCCAGACCCGACCGCGGATCTCATGCCCAGACCTAACCGCTGATCTCATGCCCAGACCTGACCACTGATCTTATGCCCAAACCTACCACTGATCTAATACCCAGACCTGACCACTGATCTCATGCCGAGACCTGACCTCTGTTCTCATGCCCAGACCTTCGCGCTGACCTCCATGCCCTGACCTGACCTCATGCCCAGAACTAGGCTCTGATCTCACGCCCAGACCTCATGCGCTGCTTGCATGACCACCCTGCTCTCATCCCAAGCTGCCATGTGTGCGGATTGTTGTACATCTCAGGTGCGGCTGCAGTCAGCAGCGCCTGGCACCTACCGTGGACCTGTGCACTGTCTCCGGAGCATCCTGCGCACAGAAGGGGTAGGTGGCGCTGACGGCTGCTGCGTGCTGCTACGTGCTGCTGCATCCAGCAGATACGCGGGTTCCTGAAGGCTGCCGCATTCATGCTGGGTGGTTTGCTTTTTTCATGGGGGTTCATGGGGCATGGGTGCTCTGCAATTGCGCGGTCACCAACACTGCGCCTGTTGCGCCAGCACCGAAAGCCATGGCCAATGCTGCTGTCACTGCCACTGCCACTGCCGGCAGCACAATGCTTACAATAACAGGCGTCCCATGCTTGCACAGTTTCCATTGCCTTCACAGCCCTCGCCATTGCTGCCGCTGCTCTGCTTCCTCTGCTCCCACAGCTCTCTTGTTTTCACTCGTTTGTTTCAATGCCCGTCATGCTGCACATGAGGACCAACGCCTCCCTCACTACTGCTCCCTCAGCTCTCTTGCTGTCACAATCTGTTTTCAAGGCCCGTCCCTGCTTCAATTGTCTGGTTCGATTCTGTTTCTTCACCATTTAATGGCTGCAGGCGCGCGGCCTCTTCCGGGGCCTGACCCCTCCCCTGGTTGGGGGAGCCCTTGAAACAGGCGTCAACTACCTGGTGTACTGCCGCGTACTGTCGGCCCTGAGGGAGCAGTACAGTGACGCACAGCCGCGGCTGGGCGACTGCGGCGTGCGCGGCCAGCACAGCGGCTTTGAGCTGCCGTGTAGGCACGTGCCCCTGGCAGGGGCTGCGGCGGGTGTCGCGCTGTCAGGCATCCTGGGGCCCACAGAGCTCATCAAGGTGGGGGTATCAAAAGGGCGTAGTAAATGGGAATACTGTATTAGATGCGTATATTCAGACTTCACTCTTGGTATCACCCTTTGCCGGTGTGTGCAACCGTCACAGATCTCATGTGACCAACCGATGTTCGGAACCTCGAAAAGCTCTCAGGGTTCGCCTCTCAAGAAGTTCAGATGTGCTCCCTCACCAGTCACCACACATGGGCCCTGATCCTGAGGCGCATGGGGATCCTAGGCTTGGTAGAGGACGCGCTGGGATGGGTTGCTTAGTATGGGTTAGGTCCTCGGCTCAGGTGCCAGACTCATCGATTACTTAAGGAGCGTGTTTGTTGTTTGCATGTACGCGCGCGCAGTGCCGCATGCAAGCCTCGGGCTCGCCCTACACCAGCCCCATGCACTGCATCCGGGCCACAATTGCCAGCGAGGGGCTACGTGGCCTGAGCCGGGGCTTGGGCGCCACGCTGGTGCGGGAGGTGCCGGGCAACGCGCTCTTTTTCACGGTGTACGAGGCGCTGAAGCACAACCTGCGGGGCGCGTGGGTGGGCCGCGGCAGCGTGCAGGACCATGGCAGCGGGAGCGGTACGGCTGGCAGCAGCAGCAGCAGCAGCAGCAGGAGTAGTGCTGCCGACAGCAGGAGCGGGCACGGCAGCGGCCGTAGCGGGCATGGCAGCAGCAGCAGCAGCGGAAGCGGTACTGCTGGCAGCAGCAGCAGCAGCAGCAGCAGCAGCAGCAACAACAACAACAGCTTGGGGGCGCTGCTGAGGGAGGCGGGGCTGGCCATCTTCTGTGGCGGCTGTGCGGGCACTGTGGTGCGTGCGCTGTGTGCAAGTGTGGTGTGCAAGTGTGTGTACGCGCCTGGTTGTGTTTGTTGTTGTTGTTGTTACACCGTAAGCCAGTCAAGGGCTTCTAGGTGGCGAATCGAGAGCAGATAACAGCCTAGTGCCTGTTTGGAGGCACTTCTAGATCCGCTACTGTATCAGGTCAACTCTCAAAGAGGGTTGCCCTGACACAGTCGCGGATCTAGAAGTGAGATTTGATGAAGAAACTTCGCAACAGCCTTCCAGTCGTCGTGTTGAAGTGTGTGCACAAGCCTAAACGGTTGCATGCGACCATGGCGGCACAACCGCTTTGCGCATCGCCTATCGTCAGCATTGCTGTATCGCTAAACCCTAAACCCCAAAATTCTACACGATGCGATGCCCACTGCGCCTACTTGTATGAGCCCTGCCGGTCAAGACCCTGCTGCTTGTGTGTGCAGCCCCATTTTGCGCACAAACAACGCTGCAAGCGGCTCACAGCAGAAAGAATGCGGTCAGCTCCTCATTCACCTAGCGCCCGCGCCACCCTGACCCTCATCTTAGCCCCGATTGCAGCCCTTTTCCTCAACCCTGATGGCCTCAACCCTGACTTTCAAATCATGAAACCCTAACCCCTTTTCTACCCCACAGATGTGGGCGGCATAAAACCCTAACCCCTTGACCCCTTTTCTACCCCACAGATGTGGGAGGCATAAAACCCCTTGACCCCTTTTCTACCCCACAGATGTGGGAGGCATAAAACCCCTTGACCCCTTTTCTACCCCACAGATGTGGGGGGCATAAAACCCCTTGACCCCTTTTCTACCCGCAGATGTGGGCGGCTGTGCTGCCACTGGATGTGGCCAAGACGCGGCTGCAGACTGCCACCCCTGGGTCCGCATGGGACGTGGGTGTTGCCACGCACCTGGCCATGGTGTGTGCATGGTAATAATAATAATAATATTAACACGGCGTTTCACAGATGTTTCTGCATGCCGGAGCCTGACAGTCATAAGCCAAACATCCATATGCCTGGGTAATAGTGCATGGTGCATTCATGTATATAAGTATGTAGACCTGTAGATACTCTGTAAACATGCTCCCCTCACCTGCCTGTGCCCCTCACCGCCTGTGCCGCCTGGCTTCTTTCCATGGTCGATCAAACTCTTCATGGTCGGTCAAAAGCCGGCAGAAACTACTGAGTCGATGCGTGCTTGTTCTGTACCTGATGGGAAGTTGTATGTTTATAGTTTATACGGCAAGTTACAAAAATGTTATGTATGTGTGTGTATGTATAACTATACATTTGAAACTTGACGTTGGCTGACTTGACCTGACCTGACCTGATACCTGTGGCTGCAGCTGTGGCGTGAGGGCGGCGTGCGTGCGCTGTGGTGCGGCCTCACACCCACACTGCTGCGGGCATTCCCAGCCAACGCAGCGCAGTGGCTGGCATGGGAGGCGGCCATGAGGGCGCTGGGGGGCACGGGGGCCAGCCCAGGCCACTAGCGCTGCAGCCAGGAACTCCCAGCTAGGGCTTGGAGCTGCAGGGGCCTCCTGGGGTTTGGAGCTGGCATTGCTATGGTTGAGAGCTCGTACATCCCTTGTGTGTGCATAAGGGGGGGACGGGGAGGGGGGGAGGGGGAAGGGGAGGGGGAGGGGCCCACGGCCAGGTGCCTGGATGCAGCTCAGGCAGCAGTGGCATGTTGGCCCCAAGCCACATTAGCTGTTGCCAGCGCTGCTGCTCGCACCTCCATTCTTGTTTCTTGTGGTGTTGTGCTAGATGCACAACCGTTGGCCCGCACAACAGTGAAACGGCTGTGTTTTGCATGGTACGTGATGTTCTCGGTTTGCTTCCACACGGGTTATATCTGCATGTCTTCGGCAGCACGGGGGCGCAGCCAATGCTCATAGGAAGATGCTGATACGGCTTGCTTTTATTGTTTCCGGACAAGTTTGCTGCAGGATGTGGAGCACACCAGTGACACGCTGCATCTGAGACCTATCTCAATGTATCCGTGATGTGAGCTTCAGTTAGTGCCTTGACAACTTTAGGTGCAGAGGTACAGGAGCAGCCCTGCAAAGCATGTATTTGGTATGGCAAGGGGTTTTTAGGTCACTCCATAGATGTTGAGTGAACAGACTGAAGCACTCCACACAAACGCTTGTTTGTGATGAACCAATCCATGCACACCCATGAGGTTTGTACCATGACGTGTAAATTACTTCTTGATAAGTTATCGCATACTGCTAGAAGTACCTATCATATCGCTGTGCAACTGGCCCCAACGCCCCAACGCCCACACCATCCCATGGTGTCCTGTGCTGCACAACCAGCCGCTCAGTCGGCCTGCTCCAGCTGTTGTGGCTGCTGCTGTTGTTGTTGTTGTTGCACTTGGAATGAATGAAGGTCGTTGCACTTGGAGGTGCTCATGCAGCAGCCCCTGCACGACTCGGAGGCTGTGGTGTTCCAGCCAATGCGCTGGTGTACGTTGTCTTCAAGCCTCTCCTCTCCTGGTGCTGCCTGAGGTTGGGAAGACATGAACCTTAGCACCCGGCTGCTGCAAGCCTGCACCCGGCTGCTGCAAGCCTGCACGCACCTGCTGCAGCTCCTCCTGCTGACCACACATTGCTGGTGCACCCGCCGGCAGCTCCCATACCTGCATGATGCTGACCTCGCCGCAGGTTGTTGTTGTTGTTGTTGTTACAGAAGCCGTAGGCGCCAGTCAAGGCCCTCTTGGCATGCGAGCAAGCTCTTCACTCACCAGAACAGTCGCCGCCAGTGCACCATGCTGTGTGCTGGACTGGAAAGTCGTTGCGTGTTCCCTCATCACAGGCGTGTGTGCCCATGAGTGCCACGCAGGTGGTGCAGATACCTGAGTATTGTCAAGGATGCTCAGCCAGGCTCCAAGGCACCTTCAGCACCCAGAGTAGCACCTTAAGTAGGGTTTTGTCCGCAGAAGGCATAGAACATTTTAGATTAACTATTGGTCGCAGCGTTAGGATGAAAACGTAGCCCTACAAAAAGCTGAATCACACCTGAATCACACTCAGCACAACGGGATCGAGCTCAGCAGCCAGTTTTATGCATGGAGCCTTTGCAGGGACATTATTATTCGCAGCTTGGCCCATTTTTGCAGCACCGCAAAAAGCTTAATCACACCTGAATCACACCCAGCGCAACGAAATGGGCCTCAGCAGACGGTCCTGCGCATGGAGCTTTCGCGAAGCCATCGTTTGTAGAAGCTTCGCCCATTGAAACATGAACCACCCAAAGAAAGAAAAGACAGCAGAGGCAGCCTGTGCAGCTGCAGACTGTCAATCAGTACTGACATGAAACTACAGAAGCACGTCTGGATACACACCTTCAACAACTTGCTTCATCTGTCTGCTTCATGTGCTCCAAGGCTCCATGTGTTATGTCATGTCTGTTTCACGTGTTGCAAGGGCTACGCACCAGAACACATGCCACCAGGGCACACTTAAGCACCCATGCACCTCACATCACGATGATGAACCGAATGCAGAAGTGCTACACACGGGCAGGACGACATTAATCGACACACGGAGCACCAATCACCACGTTTGACAGCGTTGTTCATAGGTTGCACGCTGATGAGTTCACTCTCAGCCTTGCTGTCAGGCTCCAGCAAGCACTGAAAGCTGGGGCTTCATTATGGCTGGCTTTGCACGGTGCAACCTGCGGTGCTGGTATCGCTGCTGTCACTGATTGCCCACTGTCAGGAGGTGAATGCGTGCGTGTGTTGCATTGCTTTACGAGGCGGCATTGAAGGTGAACGAGCACTACGTACGCACGCCCTAGTTACAGGTGAAGCTGGTAGTAGCAGCCAAAGCATGCCAACCGCAACCGCATCCACTAGCCCAAGCAAACACATCCGAGCACCTGTACGCCACCACCACACTACAAACGCACATCACCCAGATCTCCGGCGGCCTGTTTGCCTGCCCCCACCAGCTGTGCGTGCCCTGCTGCAGCTGCCAGATATGTACAACACCTTATGCAGCAGCTAATGTTCCCTTGTTTAGGCAGTGTGCCTCTGCTAACCACAGCAGCTCCCGGCGGGCCCATCTACGCGTCTCACTCAGTTAATATGTACAAATTGAGGGAGAGCAAGCAGCTGGAAAGCTGTGATACGCCACTGTTGTGTCAAGGAGGGGATGCGGATGCACATGAGGCTCACAATGCCCACAGAGCAATCACAAGGATCGTGCCATGCAAGCACTCCACTTGCACAGCCAAGGTAAAAAAAGGAAAAAAACATGATGTAACGCAGAAGCAGTCCCTGAATTTGGTGCGTTGATGTAAATCTGCATGCGATGGGCGCCAGGTGTGTATTCGGGGCAGGCAACAACTGCCCCCATCCCACCACTACATCAGCCGCCGACGCATCCCGGAGGCTAGGCCATCGGGTCCAAAGTCTATCCACGTGACGTTGTCGTGCATTCACACGCAGCAGCAGAAGCGGCGTGTACCGCTGTACGCACCTCCTTCGGAAGCCTCGCAGGTTGACAAGTTGTCAGTCTGGTAGTAGCATATGCTGCAAACACGGTGCACCAAAACACAAAGCACGTGCAAATGAATGAGTGTGTCAGATCACAGCATCGCGGTTCTAGCCAGGCTAAACCTAGCACCGTGCTAACCCCTCATACATGACGACAACGCATGATGATACCGCACGATGTTGATGATTGGTATGAGCGAGTGCGGGTACGCGGCATACACGCAGGAGTATTTACGTGTAAGCTCTAGAATCGAGAGGGGGAGAGGGCAGGGGCCAGGGAGTGAAAGGGTGTTTGCACATCAGTGAGCTTTTGCAATCGCGTGTAACTATCAAGTACTAACCCCAACATGGGTGCATACAGCGCACGCCTTGTGCACCGCCCTGGGAAGCACACTATGCAGACATTCTATCCACACGATATGCGGCAGCCCAACCCGCAGTGTCAGGCTCCAGCATGCAGAAACATCTGTGAAACGCCGTGTTATTAGTATGTACTGCCGCCATACACACTCACTTCAGGCTCTTGAACCAGCAGGGCTCCACAAGCCAACCCGAACCCGCGCCGTATGCACCCAGATCCCCACCGCAGAAAGAAATGATGCCCGGGACAGCAGCCAGCTTCGCGGCCGTGTTCAGGCCCCTCTGGTACTGCACAGATGTCCCATTGCAGCTGAGGCCCACGCCAGTGCATGTGTCGGTGCAGCTGGCTGCCAGCGGCCCGATCACCCAGGTGCAAATGTCTACAGCGCAGGGCTGGGACCCGAACGACACCTGCCCATTCGCAGCACACGTCACCGTGACTGTACCGCCATAGGCCGCGTTGTCACACGTGTACTCCCCAGTGACAGGGCCTGGATAGGCAGTGGCACTGGAGCCAGTCTTGGCAACGCCCTGGGGCAGGCCGCTGGTGGGCAGTGTGCATGGCACTGCGGTGCACAGTAATGAAAATAATAACACAGCATTTCACAGATGTTGCGGTGCACAGTGCATGCGTACATGCTGTGAGAAACTATGATCACCGGGTGGTGCATGCAGAAACATCTCTGAAACGCCGTGTTATTATTATTATCAGCAGGTGGTGCACAGACCTGATTGGGGCTTGTACAGAGTCTGTACTCATGTTGAGATGTTGAGGAGTGAGGGATGCGGGCAGCACCAGCCACAGATTTCGAGGTTTGTATCACTATGAAGAATAATAGTGCCCCTGATCTATCAGAGCACGCCACAACGAACGGCGCAGCACGCACGCTCAAGGGTGCAGTTAGAAGAGATGATGAAGGTGCTGTCCAGGTTGTTGCAAGTGGCTGAGGCGGCCCCCTGGTAGTAGCTAGCCGTATCGCAGTCCAGTGTGATCTGTGCGCCCCAGCTGGCGCTGCCATCTGTACTGCCGTTGTACACAATGTGGGCCCCAGGGGAGGTGAGGCCAGACAGAGGGCATGATACTGCGAGTGGGAGGTGAAGGAAACTGGTTGTTAGATTAGGAAGAAGCTGGCGACCAAAGCCCCGGTGGTACAGTAATTTTATAAGCAATTGCGCCATCCTGCGTTCTCAGTGGATTCCAAGGCATGTGTGTGAACGCAGCTGTGCCGCACGCTGCGTGCCCAAGATGCAGCCACCAAGCATGTGCAGTTCAGGGAGCATCAGTGGAAAAGCATCAGGGGTGGGCATCAGGTGGGCCTTCACGGCGCGGCACGGCACAGGACAGCACAGCACATGACAGCACAGGGCAGCGCAGCACAACGCAGGACAGCACAGCACAGCACAGCACGGCACAGAGCAGCGCAGCACAATGCAGTAGTGCTGCACTGCAGTCTACAAAGCAGCTGTGTGGGATGGCATTGGCCTGCAATGATTTGTGCAGGAGGAGCACAGCAGCACAGCTCAGCAGGACTTCAACCATTTCACACCTTGAGTGCAAGTAGACGAGATGGTGAAGGTGCCTGCCAGGTTGTTGCAGGTGGCAGAGGCAGCGCCGATGTAGCCATTGGTAGCGTCACAGTACAGGGGGATCTGTTGGGCCCAGGTGGCGCTGCCGGACGTGGTGCCATTGTACACCAGACCAGTGCCTCGTGCAGCCAGGCCTGACAGCGGGCATGTGACTGCAAAGCATGACGGGGCGTCAACAGCTCAGCAGCAAGGCAGGACAAACGAGGTGATGCGGGTTCAAATAAGGCTCCGGCTGTGTTCGGCCAGGGATGGGTACGCAGGTGCTGTGAGCATGTCCCATCTATCAGCACTCCATCAACATCTCCCTTGACGACATTGGGCTCATAGCCAGACCTTGTAACAATGGACACTCGTCTGCGGCTGGATGGGGGGGAGCTTGGAACAGCGTCCCTCTGACCATTTCAACAGCACCAACAGAAAGCAGGCTTCGGCATGCAGAAACATCTGTGAAATGCCACATTATTATTATTATTATTATTATTATTATTACAGTATTACGGAATTATTATTATTATTATTATTATTATTATTATTATTATTATTATTATTTATTACTAACAGAAAGCACAAATCGCACACACGAGCTTGCCACGTTCCAGCCACCGGAAGTGTAGGTGGCGGTGACAGGCACGCCCCCCGCGGCCAAGTAGCCACTGGCAGCATCACAGGTCAGGCTGACCGCAGTGCCTCCAGGTGCGGGGTCATGCCCGAAGGAGGCACCACTCAGTTACAAAATATGTTTGCTATGCACGGGTACAAACATGTATGCTCACAGGCAGCTTCAGTGTCACACACCTGAGGGACCAGCCCCGCCGTGGTCATTTGCATGTGGTGTGGAAGGTGCAGCGCCAGTGCTGCGCTTGGCCCGCTGCTTGGGGCATGCATCGGCCAAGGGTGAGGGCTGGGGTGGTGCCTTTCCAGACTAGAATGCACAAACCAAAGCTTGGCATCACTAGTCGGTTCCAACTGCTTGCGCAGAGGAATTGGGTGGTGGCTGTGCCTGGGTGGCATCACGGGCCTGGCTTCGCTTGCGGGTTGCCCCACCCCTTCCGCGCCCTGCAGGAGGCTGTTGCAACTGATGGGCATCAGCTGTTGTTGCTTGCTGCTGTGCCCTGTGCTCCTGCTGCTCCTGCACTCCATTGGGCTGCTCACCACACATTCCGTTGCCGACCGCGTACAGCGGTGGTTTGCTCTTCTGCCTGAGCCCCCGCACCACCGTGCACACCATCTGGCTGTTGCGCTCCGCATTGAGATCCACCTGCGCCGATGCGCACTGAATGAAAGTCGTTACACTGGGGGAGAAAGGGAGGGGCACTGAGGCAGCCAGCTGTAGGGCCTCAGTTACCCCAGCAGCAGCTGTGGGTGCGGCACGAGCTGTGCCGTAGTGCCCTGTGCTGTAGGCTGCGTAGGTGCAGCCAGCCCTGCCTGCCCAGCTCCCATGCCCCTGCCACTGCTGGTTGCTGCTGCATGCTCATGCACTGCCTGCGCTGCCTGCTGTGTGACCGCAGGGCGCTCTGCCGACTGGCCAGGATGCGCAGCAGCATCTTGCACACCGCCATGCTGCGTTGCAGGGTTGTCAGCGTTGTTGGAGTTGTTGGGGGCTGCACGGGCTGCCGCACCGCTGCCGCCACGAGACGCAGCTCCGTTCCTGTCGCAGTTGTTCCAATGCCTGCAGCTCCATGGACAACAGGGGAAGGAGGCCATGCAGAGTTAGCCACAAGCACACAAGGGTCCTGCCAGTGTGCATGTTGAGACCTGTCCCCATACCCCATGTCGCAGTATGGACCTTTCACATCCAGCAGAACATGGCCCATGCTCACCTGAATACGATTGTTGCGTGACGTTGGCTTGTCGTCAGCAGCGCGATAAGCACGGGCCAGTCGTGGGAGCAGCCCTTGAAGGCGCCCTTCCTCCACCATCTGCAGCATCCTTTGGGCTTGACCCGGACCCAGCTCTTGCCGCTCCACTAAGAACTGGAGTGCGGCTTGGATATGAGCGACAGCGTTTGGTTGATCAGAGATGACGTTGGTGAGCCGCGCAATGTACTGGTTCACCCAGCTGAACTCCTTGCTGCAGAGGTTGGCCATGATGGAGGTCAGAACTGGCGTCATCGTTGGATTGCGCTTATTTGCAGCGTCTAGCAAGTGGCCAGCGATGAGGACCTGAGGGGTCTCGGCGGGAGAGTACGCCAAAAGGATGATGTTGGCCCCGCTGAACTTGGCAGCTAGGAAGCGTGCAGCCCATTTGAGGTTGGTCAGGGCCTTGCTGAAGGCCACGTGCATGGCTGTCTTGGTCTTGTAGATGAATGGTAGCGCCCTGGCAAAAAACCTCTTGCCCTGATGAAGGCGCCCAGCTGGGGCCCGTTGCGACGCCCGGGAGGATGCAGGCTCTCCAGGCTGTTTCTGCAGCGCGCAGACGACCATGTTGTAACAGTTGGCGACAGCTTCATGCACCACATGGAGGAGCACCAAAGGCATGATGATACACCAGAACACTACGCTGGCAGCCCCCAACAATGCACCTACTGAGAGGCAGCACCATCGTCGTCATCCTCAGCGTCGTTGCCCTCCTCAGCTGCGTTCTCGCAAACATCATCCAGATCCTCAGCTGCTTCTGCCAGTACATTTAGACTACCCTCTTGGTCGTCCTGTATGGCATCCTGTAGCTGCTCGTCCTCTGGGTCGAACTCCATGGTGATTTGCACGTTACTGAGCGTCTTTGTAAGTCTTAACAGTCTCCGGATACATAGGTAAGTGTAATGCTGTGACTTGACGTAAGATTGTTGTTCGTTCATACACTCCGAACGACAGGCTCTGCACCCTCCCGTCCTATCGGTGGCACACGCAATCTGGTGAGCATTTCTCCGATCGCATTCATCCTGCTGTGTAACTCTTGGTCTCAGCTTCCTTCTATGCTTTACAGAGCGCATTTTGGACAACTGGGCGCTAAGTTATCGCCATTTCTTCTTCCTGTGCAGGTCAAGATCCAACTGGTCAGCGGCCTCCGCTACGTCACATCCGCTTCAGGTGCGCGGGGCAGCATAGGACTGTCAAATGACTGCAATAAGGAACTGGTCGCCAAAACGTTCATTGTTTACCACATTGCGTCTGCTGCGAGGGGCCAGCGAAACGCAGCAGGGCGGTCTGTATGTGCTCGGACACTGGCAGGCAGGGGCGCTTAGCTTGGCATCCACGCGTGTGATGCTCCATGCATCATGCATGGTGTACAGCTTCATGCTGTCACGTGCACCTTGTTGTTCTTCGCCCTGCAAGCAGGCTCTGCTTGGGACGTGGCCAAGCCTTCCAGTGCCAACTTTGCGGTGCCAACTTCTTCAGTTCTCATGTAAGCGAAGCAGCTTGGTTGCACGTGTTGCAATGCATTGTGTTGTCGAGCTGCTGAATGACGGATTGAACCATGCTTTTTACATATTCCATGTCCACGGTCGCTTAGATACGCATGTAGCAGCAAGCTTGCCGCGTTATTATCCCCCCTCCCGTATATGCAGCATGGCACAGCTGACCATCGGCGACGTGGAGCGCCTGCTGAATGCCGCACTTCAGCCAGTGATTGAACGGCTGGACGACATTGGGGGCCGCATGGCGAGCATGGAGGACCGCATGGCGAGCATGGAGGGCCGCGTGGCGAGTATGG
>QAXD01000215.1:301131-311812 GCA_004335575.1 Haematococcus sp. NG2 | reverse complement strand
GCGGTTGCTGAGTCGTGCCTGTCGTGCTCTCTCAAGTGTAACACCCTCTACCCTCTACCTTCGGATCCCACTAGGCGCATTTCACCCCATGGGTTTTTCTTTCAGCCCTACTCTACCACATAGCATTTCAGCATCACAATTTTGTTGTGCACCGTCAGCCAGTCAAGGGCTTCTACGTGGCAAATTCGCGGGCGGGTGTTTCTTTGCCTTGTGGTTAGATAGTAGTTTTCTTGGACCTCCTTTTGGCTCTTTTCCTTTGCAGGTCCGTTTGGTTTCCTCTTCCCAGTCCTTTGTTGCTCGGCGGTGCGGGAGGTACCCAGTCCTCCCTTTCCCTACCTCCAATGTAACGTCTTTCATTCATTCCTTTTGTAGTTTTGGGCTCTTTTCCTTTGCAGGTCCGTTTGTTTTCCTCTGCACAGTCCTTTGTTGCTTGGCGGTGCGGGAGGTACCCAGTCCTCCCTTTCCCTCCAGTGTGACGTCTTTCATTCATTCCCTCTACCTGCTCTGCTTCATTCTGCCCCGTCGCATGCCCACACCATCCCATCTTGCCACTGAACGTTGTTGTGCTGATGATATGTATGCTTTTGGCTGCCGTGAGAGCATGCTCGCTCGCTTGATGAGCCTCTGTCCATGCCATGCATGTATGCCGCCGTACTCCAACAACTGCTGACATGCGATGCTCTTTGCTAAAATATCTGCGGGTGGGCAACACAATGTCAGCAGCAGCGATGCGACCAGCCAATCTCACGGCATGTTGCTGCTGCATGTCCTCTCATGGCCTCTCATGACCACGGCATATGAACACAATACGGTGTTCAGCAATCAAGAAACACCTATGCAAGCACGCCCATCAGCATGCTTTCACACACGCGTGCTCACCAGTTAGTGGGCGGCAAACAATCCCAATGAGCATCAAAGCTGCTGGCAAGTGCTGCCTTCATCTGCAACGGCATCAGGGTGGTCTGTGAAGTTTAAGCTACAACATGGCAGCTTTTTTTCTTGGCTCCACATACAACACAAACATGGCGCATGGGTTCAGACGCATTCATAGATCCTCTGGCTTTGTGAATGATGGCACCTGCCCAGCTGCCGAGTCTGGGCTGCTGCTGGCTGCTCGGCCAACCACGGCAACCTTGGGCAGGCCAAATCGGGTTGTCAACAGCAGGACTCTGCTGGCTGGGGTGGTGTATAAGACGACCACTGCCGCCATGCTCACCTTGCGCTGCACACCTGCGACTTTCGTCATTAGCCCGCCCATGCCACCTTGCACTGTGGCTTGGCTCGGCTGGTGTGCAACGTTCTATCTGGCAGCGTAGCATAACATTTGACAGGGATCAGTGAATTCAGTGTGTATCTATCCGTCTAAAAGGTTGCTGGCCTATTCATCACTCATGCTTCGTGCTCATGCTTACATTTGCCACTGCACATCATGCATGGAGCTTGCTCAGCAAGTCTTGCTGGAAATGGATGGCTGGAAGGGCAGCTATGTAGCTGAGGTTGTACACGATGTGCATCTGCAAGCGTGTGGCTTTGCACGTCCCTCCAACACCTCTAAGCTACACACCGGGCTGTGCACGGACCGTGCCTACCCCAGCCCCTGCCCCAGTCCCTCCCTTCTTTTTCTTCTTATTTTTCCGTGCCCCACCGGCGGTTTCGGTTGGGGCAGCAAGCAGCAACGCCTCCCGCTCAGCCCTGCTCATCACACCTGGCTTGGTCAGAGCTGCCACCACGGAGCGCGTCCCACTCCCTGCCGCTTGCCCGTTTGCCAAGTGGTGACCCTTCCCGCTGCTGCCGGCTGCGCTGGGACCCGCTTCGCTCGGTGGGCCAGTGCTGGGCACCTGCGCACTGGCGCCGTTGGTCTGCACATCGCCTCCACCCTTGTGTCCCAAAGGAGGAGGGACATGCGTGGCCCCACTACTGCCATGATGGTGCTGTGTCTCTTTCCTTTTCTTGAATGCGGCAGCCCGGCCCCGGTCTTCCTCATCACTGTCATCATCACTGTCGCCAGCCGGCCCTCGCCCACGTGTCGTGCCCAGTGCTGGTGCCGCGTGTGTCATCTGCCGTTGTTGGAGGTGCATGAGTGCTGCGCTGGCGCCGCCCGGCTTGCCTGAACTGCCCAGCCCGCTGCTGCCGGGTGTGGCGGCTGCTGAGATGCCGGCATGCTCAGCTTCCTCGGTGTCCCGTGCTGCTGCGCGCTTCTTGCCAGACTCCAGTCTTGACTTGAGCCTGGAGTCCAGCGCTGCTGCAAAGCCGACCTGTTTGCTGTGTGGGACGTACTTGGCTCCTAGCCCAAGGCTGCATGCAAAGCACAACAGGCGCATGCGGAAGGAACATAGTATATGTGAAAGAGGTAAAGAAAGAGCAGAGTGCCGCCAGAGAGGTACAGTGGTGGCATCTTCCTATGAGGCTTTAAAGGAAAACATCTCATGGCATGCCATTATGCTGTGCAGCATGCGTGCCAAGAATCAACACATGGCCGCTCATGGCTGACCCCGCGGTGCTCCCCCCAAGACCTGTGCATGTACAGCCATGGCATATAGTACATTGATGCAAGTGCTCACAATGCGGGCCGGCGAGCTGTCATGGACGCTAGTGCATCATCATCTGCAGGTCCTGCCTCTTCAAGTGCCTCCTCTGGGCTGATGCCTAACCACCCAGCCACCTGCATGCCGGCACACCCATGCAGCCAGTGACACTGCAGCATCACAGCGAGCACATGCCAGAGCAGTATGACACCCCGACCCCTTGCATGAGACCCTGCATAAAGCATGCAGCGATGTTTGCATGCAGTGCCGGTGCGTGTGCACTTTGCAGCTTTCATAGCATGCCATACAAGCCCATGCGGTGCAGGCCATAAACAAGGCTGAGCCTTACCACCCCTAGCGCCGAGTTGGACGCCACGATGTCATCCGCATCTCCTCCCTCCTGTGTCTTGGTCTTGCCACTGACCATGTCACCACGATGCAGTTGCAAGTTACGCTAGCATACCAACCAAATGGCCAACCAAAACACCAGCATCCTGAAGTGAAGCCCGCTTTGTATTGGTACACCCTAAACCCTATTCGCACACTTGCACGTTTGCGCAGCTTAGCTTGCGTGATTTAGGCTCATTAGTCTGAACTTTCATCACGAGGTATCTGTGTTGTGCGGGTTCATTCAAGTCTGGATTGACCATTGAAATGCGCAACAACATTGCGACCTCAAGAATATTCAGCATGTAAGCGGCACTTGTCGCAGCTGCGAGATCAGCACAGATGAGCAAGGAAACTGCTGGCAAGCAGCAGGCGAGCCACAGCTCCATTGCCACGCTTGTAACACTGCTCAAGGAGGCTCCGACGAAACAGACTGCAAAACAGGTCCAGCAGGTGTGTTCGTGGCATGCACGTCGCTGGGATGAGAGCACATTGGAAAACATGATCCTACATCTACGATTCAGGCAGCATCGGCAGCGATTGGCTGCATGCACCAAACCTGGTCCGCATGGCAGCACACTGTTTGGTGCCCTCTGATAACAAAGCTAAATGGAGGGTGTGCTGTGATGGAGACACGCTCCCCATGTGCCGAACTTGCAATGCTTCATGTGCACAGGCTGCCCGCTGCTCAGCATGCATGCCCCTGCGCACCAACCCTCCCGCACTTGGAGCAGACATGATGCGGCATCCATGCACTGATCGTACTTGAGCACCTGTGCTTGCTCCCCCACAGGAGGCAGCACTACTAGAGGAAGTGGCAGTTCAGTGCAGTGGGCTGTACGACTTTGTGGGACCATCCAGCCCCTCTGCCAAACTCTTCTCTGACCTGTTTGAGACACTGGTGCGCATGAAGCATTAACACAGCATTGAGACACTGGTGCACATGGCCACAGCGGCAGCACCAAGCAGGGTATAGGTCATATGGTCATATGGTCAAAGCGTTGACTGGTATGGTCGAAGCGTGCAGTGAAAACGTGAGGTCAGGGTGTGGCCAAGGGAGGCGCACAGCACACACACGCCTGCAAGCACCTCAGGCAGCTGAAGCAACAGTTGCTTGCACAGTCCCAGCAAGCGCGTCAGGCAGCTGAAGCAACAGTTGCTTGCACAGTTCCAGCAAGCGCCTCACGCAGCTAAAGGCAACAGTTGCTTGCACAGTCCCAGCAAGCACCTTAGGCAGCTGAAGCAACAGTTGCTCTTAGTGTTCCACTCATGCTTGATGTTCACATGAAGCTGGGACGGAGGCCACTGACGGCAGCGCCCACAGGGCAACGCTGTTGTACGTGGCTTCAGAAAATGCCCAGCGACCACGCCTTGTAAGCACAGGTTTGCCCATGTTTTGTGCATGGCCGTCCACACCCCGTGCCCTGCAGGTCTCATGCCGCCTCACCAACGCGCAGTGGCGGGCAGCTCTCAAGCGCGACCACCTCATGCGCATGCTGCAGGTGTGATGCATGTGATCATGGTGCAGGTGTGATGCACGTGATCATGGTGCGGGTGTGATGCACGTGATCATGGTGCGGGGCTGCTGACTTGAGTACTGACTATAGTGGGCATACACAGGATATAAGCATATAACCCATATGCTCAGCCGCACCTCGGTTGGCGAGAAACACTGTGGCAAGCCAAGTCAGCCGCAGTGCAGCACCAACAGCAACCTGCTGGCATGACACCTCCCCCGTGCCGTCTCTGCCGCTTTGTCTTTGTCGTTGTGTGCAGGTGTGCCGCTTGCTGTCACGTGACAACACGTTGCGGCGCCGGTTCGCAGAGCTGGGAGGCGTGGAGGTGAGCCAGGGTTCCAACAGTTTGGGGGTCTGCATGCACGCACCCAGCATGTGCTGTGCATGGGTTTAGGGTTTAGGGCTTTAGGGTTTAGGGTTTAGGGCTTAAGGGTTTAGGGGTTTAGGGCTTAAGGTTTAGGGTGCCAACGGCAGTGCCTGCGGACGAAGCTGTCATGGCACAGCAGGAGCTCATGCATGGAGCTGGCTGCAGCTTGGCCCCCATGCTGTGATGGCACCCTCAACCCTCAACCCTGAACCCTAAACCCTAAACCCTGAACAGCAATCCTGCCCATCCCTGTCCTGTGGAAGGTATGGGTGACATGATGAGGTGTTGGACGGAACAAAAATAAAAAATCATTAGGATAAAGGTTTAGGAGGTGTTGGACGCCACCCCCCTGTCCCTGCCCCTGTGCAGGCGCTGGCGGTCGTGTTTGCTGCCGAGGCTGACGCGCACTTCCTAGGCAACATCGCTCCCTTCCAGGTGTGAGCGGGGTATAATAATGCGCTGGGGCACACACCTCATGGAGCAGCATCTGATGTAGGGGGCCTGTTGCGTGGGGGCTGAAAGGCTTCAGGGTTGTGGGGTATACAACCAGCCACCCACCCACCACCCACCACCCACCCACCACCCACCCACCACCCACCTACTGTTGCCAGCCCACAGCTGCTAGCGCCCACAGCTGCTAGCACCCACAGCTGCTAACGAAGCAGCTGCCTGCGGCTGGCGGGCGGTGCAGCAACCACACGCTGATCCTGCAGCATACAGCAATTCAGGGTTTATGTTTTAGGTTTTAGGGTTTAGGGCTTAGGGGTTGCAGTGGCAACCAGCAGTTGTCATAAGGTGGCAGAAACGTCGCGTTGTGTTTGACACTGGGGGTCCACAATGCTGGCCATCATACTGGTTGTGCCATCATGTGCCCACAGAAACCCTCAACCCTCAACCCCAAACCCTGAATCCAAACCCTAATGCTCGAACCCTAAACCCTAAACCCTAAACCCTGAACCCTGAACCCTAAACTGCATATTTTCTGTGCCCTCCTCCCCCGGCACACACACACGCTCAGGTGGAGATGCTGACGGAGGTGGCCTCTGTGGCCAAGCGGCTAGCTGCAGATGTGTGGGGCCTGGCAGCCATGGCGGACTGCGGCATGCATGACACCCTCACCCGCCTGCTGGGCTCCAGTGGTGCGCCCTGCTTTTAAGGTTTAAAATTTAAGGTTTAAAATTTAAGGTTTAAAATTTTAAGGTTTAAAATGCCTTTCAAGGTTTCTTTCAAGGTTCTTTTTAAGGTTCCTTTCAAGGTTCCTTGTAAACCTGAAACTAGGGCTTTGTACCCTGAAACCCTAACCCCTAAAGCTCACGGTTGTGGGGCAGCTGCCTGCTTGTGATGGCTGCTGTGGCGGCCCCAGCTCCTCTGCGCACTGCTCATGCGCTGTGCTGCTGATGTACTGTACTGTCAACACGCTGCCCTGCATCGCAATGCCCTGGATCAAACGAGATCACATCAAAACTCAAATCAAACCAAATTGTACTGTGCTGCACCCGTTGACAACGCTGCTTCAATTTGTCTTATACCATGCGTTGCTGAAGCTGGCGCACTGCTATGCACCATGCAACCTGTATCATGTGTTGTACTAGACTTGGCACAGGGGTCAGGAGGAACAGCAGCGACTCCAACTCCCTTTAAGGTTCCTTTTAAGGTTCCTTTCAAACCTGAAACTAGGGCTTTAAAGGACTTGGCACAGGGGTCAGAGGAACAGCAGCGACTCGGTGACAGGAAGCGCTGCAACACGCCAAGTCGGGCACTGAGCAGGGTTCCGTGTGCGCATGCTGTCCTGCTGCTGGTGCAGACCCAAGCGTGCTGCCTCTGGTGCTTGTGGCCCTCATTGGGTTTGCTTCACACAAAGAGTACGCCGCGCGCGTGGCAACCACACAGGTAGGTGTGGGGTGCACCTGCACGTGGCGATCAAGTGCCTGCAGCGTGCACGGTGTTGAGCAGCCTGCAACATGCATGGTTTTCGACACGGTGTTGAGCAGCCTGCAGCGTGCACGGTGTTGAGCAGCCTGCAACATGCATGGTTTCCGACAGCCTTGCCTGAATGTAAAGACCAAGCTCAGTAGGCCGGCCGTGCGAGCCGTTCACTGCGAGGACTCTGCTCTTCATGGCGCGCCCCTGAAGTAAAGCTGACGCGAAACTAGCTGGCTGTGTGCACATGCAGGCGCTGGACACGCTGCTGCGCATCGTCCAGCAGTACGACTTGCCTTTCAAGCGGCTAGCAGGTGCGCATGCCCTGCTCTGCACACGTAGCAGCAGTATACCAACAGCATAACAGCGTAACAGCAGCATATATGGTATGCGACAGTCAGTCAGCCATAGACAGTCAGATCACTGGCTGCACAACCCCTCGCACACCAGCTTGCAGGCTGGTGCGCCCGCTGCTGATGTGCATGACTCTGTAAACCTCACTTAAATGTGAGTCCCATACCGCACTAATTGACCTCCCAAGAGCAGCTGCATGGTGTCCCATCATATGCGATCATGGCTTGCCATTACGGCTTGCCAGGATGGCATATCAAAGGGTCTGGGGGTTCATGGCCAGGCGTTGTGTTTTGGATACAAACCATCCACTCCTTTCACCATGCACAAAGCCACAACTGCTGCGGCGAGCCGCGTCACACCTGTTTCGATGTGTGATGTGTGTACGGTTTGTAGTCCACCTTTGTTGCGCCATGCGCCCGCACGAGACACCACTCCACTTGACCACAATTAGGGTCTAAACCCTAACCCTTCTAAACCCTAAAAACCCTAAACCCTAAAACCCGTTTGTGGGGCCACTCCACACCACCACTCCACACCACCACTCCACATCACCACTCCACATCACCACTCCACTGCCCCTTTTGACTGTTGTGTGGCGCCCCCGCGGCCACCCGCGCTTTCCCACTCCACTTTATATGGCGCCGCCATGGCCCGTGGCCAACCGCCATACACAGTGGCCACTTCGCATCACCACTCCACTTCCCCACTCCACATCACCACCTTACTGTTTTGTGGCGCCCCGGCGGCCACCCGCAGCTGACCTGCTGGCGCTGCTTGCGCGGAGGGAGGAGGTGGTGTCCGAGCTGCTGGCCATGAACGGCGTGGGCCGGCTGGTGGGGCAGCTGCAGACGGGCGACGGCCCCCTCACACAATCACTACTGCGCGTGGTGTGCTACCTGGCGGCGGATGCCGCGGCCATGCAGGTGCACATGCATATGGGGACGGTTAGGGCTCCAGGGCTGGGGGTTAGGTTCAGGGCTCCAGGTTTGGGGTATAGGGTTAGGGTTTGGGGTTTAGGGCTCCAGGGTTGGTATTTAGGGTTCCAGGGTTGGGGTTGAGGGCTCCAGGGTTGGGGTTTAGGGCTCCAGGGTTGGGGGTTAGGGTTTGGGGTTTAGGGCTCCAGGGTTGGTATTTAGGGTTCCAGGGTTGGGGTTTAGGGCTCCAGGGTTGGGGTTGAGGGCTCCAGGGTTGGGGTTCAGGGGTAAGGTTCAGCGTTGGGGTTGTTGAGGGTTCAGGGTCCTAGGATTAGGGTTTCAAGTTCGGGTTTATTGAGGCTTCAGGGTCCCAGGACTAGGGTTTCAAGTTAGGGTCTAGGGCTTCAATTTGTAGGGGAGTTAGGGTTTTGTGGTGATGTGTGGTGATGTGGAGTCGTTGCTTTGGGGTGTAGGGTTCAGTGGTTGAGGGTGTATGAGACCGCATGACCTGGCTTGGCGCGCCAAGGCACGGTGCTGCAGCAAAGCTGTTTGGCCCACGGCCTTCTTTATGGAACCGGGGACGGACCCCCACCCACTTGGCTTCTTCTTAGCTTACCTTACTAGTTAAGCGTAGTTAAGCATAGTTAAGCGTAGTTAAGCGTAGTTAAGCATGGTTTTCTTGCATTACATGTGTTTGCAGGAGATCTACCAGACCGGCACCATCCCTGTGCTGCTGCAACTCGTGGGGCGGGTGGTGAGGGAGTATGTGAGCGGTGGCACACCCCAGGCAGGACCCCCGCCACTGCCCGCCTCACGTGTGACCGACATGCAGGTGGGGCGCCCATGCACTGACTGATGCGCGCCGATCCCAGGCCCCAAACTTCAAACATACATCTTTGTTCGCTGGGATGTTTAGTATGGGAGGTTTAGGATGGGAGGTTTAGGATGGGATGTTTCTGCCTCACACTGCTCACCAAATCCACTTTCATCTGCCTCACATTGCTGACCATGACCACCTGGCTGATCTTTGATCTGCCTTTCTCGCTGCAGCTGGTGTGTACGGCCCTCACACGTATATCAGAGGATGATGAGCTCAGCCAGGTGGGTGGTGTGGTGGTAGGCAAGGGTTTAGGGTTTTAGGGTTTAGTCGGTTTACAGTTTAAACCCTGGGTTTAGGGTTTAAACCCTGGGTTTAGGGTTTAAACCCTGGGTTTAGGGTTTAAACCCTGGGTTTAGGGTTTAAACCCTGGTTTAGGGTTTAAACCCTGGGTTTAGGGTTTAAACCCTGAATGGCGAGCTTCTGAACAGCATACTTTCCAGTTTCCATGAGCTACACTTTCACGTTTCAGTACTACTTTCCAGTTGGTTCCAGTGGCTGGCTCCACATGCTCAACCCCCTGTCCGCTTGTCAGGCCATGAACCGCGTTTTTCTCATGGCTGTGCACTTGTGCACTTGTCTCGTGCGCGCTTTGGTTCCCCGTGCGCCTTTCTTTCTTGTTGTCGAGCTTCCCGTTGCTCCTGAGACGTGAAGTTGAGGTACAGCGCGTACTGCCAAGTATTGTAACTACGTGCCCGCACCCTGTGCGCCACCCTCCCTCCATCCGCTCTCAGGCCATCCGCACGTGCAACGGCGTGTCCCTCCTGGGCAAGCTGCTGCTGATCGGGGCGGTGTCTGGCGGCTCCGGCTCATCGGATGGCCGGGAGGCGAGCGGCTCGAGCGGCGCGCACGCGTCGGGGGGCCTCGCCTCTTTGAAGGTCTACGTGTTCCGGGCGCTGCGCTTCCTCTTCTCCATGGAGCGCAACCGCAAGGTGGGCCTGGGGTTAGAGATTTTATGAGATATCATCATTAGATTGAACCCTAGACCCTGAACCCTGAACCCTGAACCCTGAATCTTGAACCCTGAACCCAAAACCCTGAATATAAACCCTGACCCTGAACCCTGAACCCTGCACCCTAATTCCTAACCCTAAACCCTAAAGCTCAACCCCTGAACCCTGAACCTATGCGCTATGGTTCAAGCTGCCTTCTCTTCCTGTTCCCCGGCCGCTCCCCCGCTCGTTGTGCTGTTATGTTGCTGGTCTGTTGTGTGCGCTTCTTGCTGTGTCGTGGGTGCTTCTTGCGATTCTTGCTGTGTGGCTCGCGCCGTCGTTTCCGCGTGCCTTCGTGTGTGGTGTTTGTGCCCCGGGGACGGCAGCGCAGGCTGCCGTTGGGTCCGCCCTTTGCGCGTGGGCGGGGGGATTGTTATCATCATCATTACATTGTTATCATGCATTTTTATCATTACGT
This sequence comes from Haematococcus sp. NG2, assembly GCA_004335575.1. Taxonomy (NCBI): domain Eukaryota; kingdom Viridiplantae; phylum Chlorophyta; class Chlorophyceae; order Chlamydomonadales; family Haematococcaceae; genus Haematococcus; species Haematococcus sp. NG2. The sequence continues at coordinate 301,541 of QAXD01000215.1, read as the reverse complement.
AATAGGCTGCATCTCAACGCAGGCTCATGGTCTGTCCATGCGGCCGGTGTTCGCACGCTGCAGGTGTTCAAGCGCCTCTTCCCGCCCGACCTCTTCGCGGCGTTCATTGACGTGGGCCACTACAACGCGTCGTTGGCCGCATACTCGCAGCTGGTGGCGCGCTTCGAGGGTGAGCGTTGGGCGCCGTCCGGGGGAACCTTTCAGGGTTGTAAACTGGCAATAAGACGCTGAGACACATGTGCATGTGCTTGATCCGGGGGAACCCTCCAAGGATGTAGTAAGGTGCTGAGGCACACACCTGCAGCCTAATCCCTAAACCCTCAGCCCCAACCCCTGAACACCCTGGGTGCGTGCAGAGCTGAGTGAGAAGCAATCCCTGAACCTTAAACCCTGCACATGTTGGTTGTGTG
>QAXD01000215.1:264496-278047 GCA_004335575.1 Haematococcus sp. NG2 | reverse complement strand
TATAACACACACCCCCCACACACACAAACACAAACATCCCACCAGGTGCAGCACCACCACACAGACACAGCCCAAACAGTCCGGTGGGCCATGCTAATCCTGCCACACAGTTCACGGCCCACGAGCTTAGGATGCAGAGATACAAAGTGCAAAGAGGTGCGCTCAGGCCCTAACGGGATGCCATCACTGTGGTACCCATACCAAACCCATCCGCACGGTTTTCATACCAGAAACCCTACCAGAAATCACACCGCATGCATCTTGTGGCTACCACACATCTCACACGTTTCTCACACCTCCGGCACACCCCTTGCCCCGCCTAGGCAGGCACCGGCTCTGAAACCCCTTGCCCCGCCTAGGCAGGCACCGGCTCCGAAACCCCTTGCCCCGCCTAGGTGGGCGCCGGCTCCGAAACCTCCCCACCGCCTGCGCCATGCTGGCGCTGCTGGTCAGCCGCTGGGCAGCTGCCGCGCAGCTGCCTCGCGTGCGCAGCCAAGGTGAGCCGTTCACGCGTGGCCCACACGTGCGCAGCGTGCTGTGCCAAGTCATGAGGTCATTGAACCCAAGCCAAGGGCCCCAGCCAAGGGCCCAGTCATGAGCTCCAAACTTCACCACCAGCCCCCTCCCTGCCTGACAGCACGCAGCGCCACGGCCCAGCCGTACCGCTGCACCATTGTACTGCTGTGCAGCTGTACCGTTGCACTGCTGTGCAACTGTACCGCTGTACTGCTGTATTGCTGTGCAGTGGTACTGATGCACCGCTGTACTGCGGTGCAGCTGTGCTGCTGCACCACCACACCGCTGTAATGCTGCACTGCTGCAGTGCTGCACAGCCGTACTTCCGTACCGCCTCACAGCATGCTGTACCGCACCACCGTACTGCTGCACCGTCATACAGCTGTACCGCCGTACCGCCCCTCACAGCATGCTGTACGCGGTGGCGGCCGCAAACAGCAGGAACAGCACGCCCGACACGATGTTGATCGTCTTCTCACTCACGTACTTGGACGCGATGGCGCCGCCCAGCACCGCGATGCCCTGCGGGCGCGGACCAGGGTTTGTTAGGGTTTCGTTCAGGGTTTTTAGGGTTTAATCAGTTGGTTTAGGGTTGAGGGTTTATGGATGGTGCCGCCAAGGGATGGTGCCGCCAAGTTTTTCATGGTTGTTTTCCGCGTTTTTCCAGGCTTCAGGTTAAGAGGGTCTTCAGGTTATACATTTTGTGTGCCACGGGCCGCAGGAAGAGGTGGTTCAGTGAGATAATAATGTGGTTCAGTTCATGCTTTGCCTCACCGTCGCAATCGCGTGCCCCACGATGGCGCCTGTGGCCACACCCACGGGGTTCTGTGCCGCACCCAGTGCAATGGTGGCCAGCATGGACCTGCGGGGCGGGGGAAAGGCAGGGAGACGAACGGACCAGGGGGTGAGGCGAGAAGACGAACGGACCAGTCACGAGGGCAGGAGACGAACGGACCAGCCACGTGGGCAGGAGATGAACGGACCATGAGCGCTAGCACAAGGCGTGGCCCCAGTCAGTGGCCCTTTGAACCCGCTGCATGCCTGATGGCCTGTCAGGCGAGGTCGGGTGGTGTTCCCCAGACTCGCAGTGACCCTCCTTACGTGCATGGTTGTGTTGGGCTGCCGAACTTTGCAGCAGGCGTTGCACGTTTCTTCCTGCTGCCCACCAACCACCAATCACCCACCACCAACCACCATCGTTTCTGCCTGACCACTGATGCATGTGTGCATGCGCTGCCAGCTGCCACACACGCACCTGTCCCCCCACTCCGCGATGAAAATGAGTGTGGCGGTCTCAACAAACGCCTTGAACGGTGACCCGCGCTTCATCCGCCCGCCCTGCAGCATGAGGGTTCAGGGGTTTGGGGTTTAAGGGTTGAGGGGTTTAGGGTTTAGGGGTTTAGGGCTTCAGCTGACTACGGCTCAGGCGCCTCATGGTTTGTCATCCTTAAACTTCAAACCCGGACCCTTAAACCCTACACCCTAAAACCCTAGAACCCAGATCCTTAAACCTTTACTCCCTAGAACCCCTATCCTTCAACTCCAAACCCCGATCCTCAAACCCTGAACCCTAAAAATTCAACCCCCGATCCCCAAACCCTAAACCCTAAAACCCCCGACCCCTAAACCCTAAGCCCTAAAACCCCGATCCCCAAAGCCCGCCCCCTAAACCCTCAGCCCTCACCTGCTCCGCCGCCTTGACCGCCTCGTCCGCCTCCGCCATCTCCTCATCCGCCCCACCCTGTGCGCCGTCCTCCGCCTTGAGCCCGTCCTGAGGGGGTTGGCGGAGGGCAGGCGGTGGCAGTTGTTTATAGATAATGGAAGGTTGGTGGTAATTAATGGTAGTATTTGTGTGTGGCGGATGGTGGGTTTGATGGCGTGTGGCAGGCGATGGCAGGTTGATGGTAGTATTTGTGTGTGGCAGGCGATGACAGATGATGGTAGTTGATGGACAATTGCAGGTTGGTGGGTTTGATGGCATAGCAGCCGATGATATGGGTTGTCAGTGGCGGGTTGGTGGGTTTGATGGCGTGAGGCAGGTGATGGCAGGTTGGTGGGTTTGGTGGCGTGTTGCAGACCATGAAAGGTTGATGGTGTTGATGACATAGCAGACGATGACTGGTTGACGATGAGGCATGTTGGTGGGTTTGATGACGTCACCTGCCACGTCTCTCAGTGATGCTTGCAGCTGTGCTAGCCCCAGTAGACCTACAACCCTAAACCCTGACAGTATGAGACCTGTTAGTATGAGACCTATAGACATGTGAACCACCCACCCGTAGTGCGCGGATGCCGAAGAACACAAGCAGCGCAATGCCCGCCAGCTCGCCAACTGGCACACTGGACTTGAGCGCATCCGGCACCTGCGCCACAACCACAGTATTTATTGCACATCCACATTAGTTGATAGTGCCACATCCACATTATGTATTGCACATCCACATTGTTTATTAGTGCCACATCCACACTATCATTTCAAAGACTGTCAACAGACTGACAGGCCACGACCTGCTGTTTGAGTCGGGTCCAACCCATAACCAAATAATCAAACAATGGCTGGACTTGGGCGCATCAGGCACCTGTGCCAGATCCATGAGTGAGAAAAGATAAGAGTACAGGAGGGACTGCCCCAAACCCACAGCCCTGCGGCCTGAAGGCCCTAAGCCCTGAAGGCCTAAACCTAAACACCTTCAAAACCCTAAACCGTAATACCCTAAATCCTGAACCCTAAGCCCCAAACCTCAAACCCTAACCCCCAAACCCTGAGCGCACCCGTGAGAAGACGGCGCCGATGGCGACTGAGATCACGGTCATGATCGCGAGGGAGGTGAGTGAGCCGGAGAATGAGATCCACTTGCCCAGTTTCATGGCCAGCAGTGCTGCAATGAAGAACGTCTTGTCGCCGATCTCACTGGGGACACAAAAGGAATAAAGACAAAGTATAGGAAAAGGGAGAAGAAGTTAAATAAACATCAGCGCATGGGGGTGAGTACTAGATCGTGTGCGGGGAGGGAACATGGCAGGCCTGTGTGGCGCATGGCACATGCATGGCCTTGCATGCGCTGCGCACCCACGCGACGTCCATGCACACTCATGCATGCCGCTGCCAAGCAGCTGAATTAAGAGGATGGCATGACCTGAGCACTGACCAATCATGAAAATGAAGAACTGTGCTCAGACAAGATTGTGGAAACCCTGCTTGAAATGCCGGCGATGGAGAGGGGTTCTGCTTCTCACCTGAGGAAGATGAGAGAGAAGGCCGCCAGGAAGCCACTCTTGCCCAGTGGCCCGTTAACCAGCACATCCTGCAGCAGCAAGCCGCGGCAGTTGCGTGAAGTGGGTGGGAAGACATACAGGGCATACGGGCTGCATACGGCGCATACAAATGTGGCATACAAGTGAAGTGCACAGCATGCACATTGTCACAGGCTACTTGCAGGGATCACATGGACCCTTTGACTACGTCCCTGCACACCATGCATTGTCATGCGCTGTGTTCCTGTCTGTCCCAGATCGTCGCCACATGCCATCCACCAATGAAGCGCACCTTCATAAATGCGCCCTGAGGAGTTGCCATGGCTGCAGCACCTCCCAAGATCACCAATAGCAGGCCACCCAGCAAGAAATATGCAGCCCTGGTGCTGCACGCAAGGAACCCCAGTTTCATGCATCAAAGACGGTGTGTGCCAACCCGCGCGGTTGTGAAGGCCAAGAGCACGCCCCAATGGGACACACCGAAGATCTGAAACCCGTCCAACTCGCGGCAGAATGACAGATGATGTGAAATTCGTGATTGGACAGCATAATGGTTCCGTTGCGCACCTGCTGTCGTTGCGAGAGACCCCGTCAGCTGGCTGTGTGCCCGCTGATGTGTCCCCAGACCGCGCTACCACCGTGTGCCTGGTGCCTGTGATGAAGTTTGCGCTGACTAGGCCGGGCGCGATGAAGCAGGGCTGTTGTTGATATTTAGGCTGGCTTAGAAGCGTCCGAACGCAACGATGCGAGGTGACCAGACACCCTGCAGATGACGATGCCTTGCGCCTGAATCCTGCAGTTGGCTGCAGCTGTGCCCTCAACATGAAAGCCAGCTGTTATGATCACCTGCTGTTCTGGTTCAGTTAACCCCTGGCCGATGATGTGGGCCTGTGAGCTGTGGGATGCGTGCGGATTCACAGCACCCCCTTGCGATCAGCAACCCCTGTTTAAGTAATAACGTCTGTACCAGGGCCACGAAGCTGTGCTGCACAGCAGCGAAAAGGGCGGCCTTAAAGCAGGTGCTTCCGTTGCTCCAATCAGTCAGCGAGTACAGTGTCAGGGGCAATGTGCGCAAGTGATGCGCGGCCTCAACGAAGGATTAGGGTGCCACTCTGGTCATCACACCATCCCGCTCAATGCCACGCCACCTCAGCTGTGGACACATGTGCAGCCCAACAGCCACATCAGCATCCGTGCACGACCATGGCCATGCTTCAATAGCACAATGGCCAGCCCCATGGTCCCACTGTGGTAGTGGGTCAAGAAAGACAGGTGGCATGCCACATGAGCCGCAGCACAGCATGCCAGCTGAGGAGCATGCTGCGAGTGCCCAGCCCAGCCCCTGGCAATGAAGACCCACCCCTTGCCGGCCCAGACGCCCCTGGTGATAATCCTGGTATCCTGGCAGTCCAACACGCCTCCAGATCCGTTCAAACCCTGTACACAGCTCCTGCCCCACTCATGATGAATGGGCATACGGTATGGGCATGATACCCATGATCCGGCTTATACCCATGATCCGGCACCCGGTCATAGGAGTGGATCCGCTGTGCGAGCTTGCTGCAGCAAAGCACTGCAGCAAAGCATGCAGCACGTGCTGCAGCAAACTGAGCAAAGCACTCAAGTGCGCTGCGCCCACTCCGGTGCCTGCTCGCGCTCGTACCTGTGCGCATGGGATTTAATACGGTTTAATTTAATTGCCTTTGCGACACCCCTCAAAAAATGATTTGTTTAATCATCTGCGACGCAGGAAAACTTTTTGTTTTATACAATACGACACACCAAAATCATTTGTTTTTGCCCCTGCGACAGGTCAAGTGGTGTCTATAGCCCCCCTACAGTGCATGGGGGGCCCCGATGCCCCTCTCAAGTCTGCCAATCCCCCTGCACATGAACTCAGTGTACTGCAGTACGCGCTTGTGTGCTGTGCAGCAGATCGCTCTAGCCTGCTCTAAGCAAGCCTACTGCCAGCCAGACATGTCTTGCACCAGCAGGTGCAGGTGCTGCAGCAGCCCGGCTGCGTGTGAACCGTGTGGGTTTGCTACTGCAGCCATGCACTGCGTGTATGCGCCCATGCATGGCTGGGCACACCTGACCACCTTGGAGCATGCCCTTTTTCGTGGAGTATGACCTAGTTCGTGAGCGATCGAAGTTAGAGACGACGCTCGACAGGTTCGACGAAAGTCGCGCGCAGCGCGGAGCTTCCATGCGGGGAGAGCAAGATTTTTAGGGTTTAGGGTTATTTTATCGAATATTTTATCGTTTGCGACCCCTACAAAAGAATTGTTTATTCAATTGCGAAAATCAATTGCGAGGACCAAATAATGATTAAATTTTAGCTGCGATGCTTCAAAAAATAATTCGCAGACGCAATGGCAAAAGGAGGCCACTGTAATGCAGTATTAATAAGCCGCAGGGGATTTAATAATACAGTAATAATAACATGGCGCTTCACAGATGTCCGCAGCGGATTTGAACAACACCATTTCTTCAGGCAGCAGAAACAGTGAGAGCGCAACGAATTGAATGAACCCTGATGCCGCAGCAGCCCAGCCCAGAGCCAAAGCCGCGTACAGAACCACCACAAAGCCCGGGGAACCACACGCACAGCCAGGGAGCTGCAGGCAGAACGAATGCAGGTGCCTAAACCCTGAAAGCAGAGCTGAGGCACCCCCCTGGCACAGCATGCAGCAAGCTCAAGGGTGGTTTAGGGTTCAGGGTTTAGGGTTTTAGGGTTTAGGGTTTAGGGGACTGACCTGTAGTCATAGAACAGCTCTTCACCAGGCGCGATGGGCTTGGCCGCGTAGATCGCTACACGGTGGTCGCCGTCCACGGTCACGATGCGTGCCTGTGGCAGGGGAGAGAATGAATTAAGGTCGGTACACTGGAGGGAAAGGGAGGAGTGGAGGGAAAGGGAAGAGAGACAAAGTGCACGAATACTGAGATCACGCACGAGAGGCTGCTGTGCCACCGGTGTTCCTGATGGTACGGGTGCAAATGCTGAAGGTATCAAAGAGGCACACATGCCGAGGTATTATTTGGTCATGGGAACCCACTGCCAATCAAGGAGCAGAGCCAAGCACTACCCAAGCTTGATGTGAGTGAGAAAGGGTGGAGTGTCAGGTGTGCAACAGTGTATGAAAGAGGAGAGCGCAGAGGACCCAGCCCGTGGCAAAACCAACAGTGAACAAGAGTCAACCATGAACAGCAGTCAACTGTGAACCGCACATACACCGCGCACTCACAACAGATCACCCAGACACTGAACACGCGCTCCCCGCCCATCACTTCCACACTCCCTCCTGATCCCCAACAATCGCACACACACTCCCCACCAATCCCCACCACACTCCCAAAAATTCCCGCACAGTCCCGAATACCGAGCTTACACGCGATCAGCCGTGGACAGCAGTCAATTATGAGAACAGCAGTTAACCACGAACAGCAGTCAACCATGAGAACAGCAGTCAACTGTGAACAACAAAGCAGCTGCTCAACGGCGTGCCAACGCCAGCCATCAGGCGGAAGACCCCGGCCCCAACAGTACATATTAACATATAATAAATACTATACATTAATACATAAGGACCCAACACCTGTGGAACGCTGTGCTATTATTGATGTACAACCCCAACACGAATCTTGCATGCAGAAACATCTGTGAACCGCCGTGTTATTATCACACTGTTATCACACTCACATTGTTATCAACACACACCTTGGCGTTGGGGTCCGATGAGTGGTTGGCGAAGCGCAGCTTGTTGCCACGATACCGCGCATCCAGCACCCACTGCGCGCACACAGCCGCGCCCCAACATGTTCTGTTGACGTGTGAACAACAGCCGCACACAACATACTGGCAATAGCCGCACCCCAACATCTTCTGCCAACAGGCCTGATCAACGTGTGTACAACAGCCGTACCCCAACATGCTGTGTTGGCGTGTGAACAACAGCCATGCCGTGTTGATGCGTGAACAACGGCTGCACCGCAACATGCTATGTTGACATGTGGTGATGATGATGTGTGGACAACAGCCACACCACAACATGTTATGCCAATGCACATGGTCAACGTGCGCGCACAGCCGCACCCCAACATGTTTTGCCAACAAATGTGATCAATGTGTGAACACAGCCGCACCCCAACATGCTCTGTTGACGTGTGAACAACAGCTGCGCCAAACGTTTTGACGACACACATGGTCAACGTGTGAACAACAGCCATGGCCAACGTGTGAACAACAGCCATGGCCAACATATTGACATCCTGACAACAGCCATGCTCCCCAACAAGCAAATGGATAACGTTTGATGCGCAACTGCCAATCAGTCACCAAGCTGTTCTGCTGTCCAGTCTGTCCACACGCCGCCCAGTCAGTCCACGCAATTGTTTGACATGCAAGCTTGCACGGTGCAGTTGAAAATACAACCAGCTGGGCAGATACATGGCGGGTAGTTGGTGAGCCAGATATACAGTAAGGTGCATGTACACCTCGGCGGTGCTTGTCAAGAATGCAACTATGGTGCATCTACACCTCGGTGGTGCATGCCATGAGTGCAAGTACGAATGTGCCCGTTATGAGTGCGCATGCGCCTCCATCATGCGTGCGCATGCGCCTGCATCATGCGTGCGCATGCGCCTCCATCATGCGCCTCCATCATGCGCCTCCATCATGCGCCTCCATCATGCGCCTCCATCATGCGTGCGCATGCACCTCCATCATGCACTTCCATCATGCGTGCGCATGCACCTGCTCGTTGAGGTTGAAGAGGTACGAGTTGTCAATCTTGTCATAGATGCGGCCGCGGCGGTCCGCCTCCGCCTGCAGAACCACACAAGCAATGAACAGATAATGAAAGGTTGATAATGAAAGGTTGATAATGAACGGATGATAATGAAAGGTTGATCATGAACGGATGTTTTGATGATGAACAGAGTGTCTCAGGGAATCTCCCAAGGGTTTCCCTGGGGTGTCTTTTTGTTCACACTGTTGTCAGGCAGGTGCTTCAGGGTTGGCACAGGTGCATATGTCATTCACCATCAAGGGAGCGTACAGTGCACACCTGTGCCAACCCTGAAGCACCTGCCTGGCGTGAGCGTGGAGTGACTCACTCAAAACCCTATGCGTGACTGCTCCTCACACTTCACCTCACTGCGGTACAGTATGAGAACCCTATATGTATACAGGTACCCAACACCCCTGCCATGCTCAACCCTCAAACCCTCAACCTGCCGAGTGCCAACCCTCAACCTCAACCTGCCAACCCTCAAACCCTATACCGTATATACAGGTACCCAGCACCCCTGCCATGCTCTGCTGCCCCGAACACACAGACGGCCTAGCCCATGCTTTTCAGGGTTTAGGGTTCAGGGTTTATGGTTCATGGTTTAGGTTTCTAGGTCTAGGGTTTAGGATTCAGTGCTCCAAATTCTTCACATGCTTCACATGGGTGTGCGAGTGTGTGCGAGCGTGTGCGAGCGTGTGCGAGTGTATGCCCATGTGTGCAAGTGTGTGCGAGGGTGTGTGGGTGCGTAAGGGTAAGGCGTGTTACACTTCAGAGAGCACGACAGGCGCGACCCAGCAACCTGGGTGCGTGTGCGAGTGTGTGCGAGTGTGTGCCAGTGTGTGCGAGTGTATGCGAATGTGTGCGTACCTGCACGATGAGGTCCCCCGTGTACTCGCCCAGGAAGTCGTCCTTCTTGGCACCCGAGTGCAGGAAGCAGCCCCAGCCTGGTGAAGCACAGCACGGCAGATCATGTTCATCGTTGTTCACCGTTGTTCATCGTTGTTCATCGATGTTACACGAGCCTTCAGCCAGTCACTGGCTGATCAGCATGGTGCAGCATGGCAGGCAGCACCCAACACAGCGGGGTGTGTCAACACCAATGCGATCATACAGAGCACGATGCCTGACGAGGAACAAGCACCCAACACAGCGGGCTGTATAAACACATGCATCAACACCGATGCGATCACACATGGCACGTTGCCTGTTGAGGAACAGCGACACCCAGATGGTCATCAGCAGAAAAGGTGTCAGAAATACTCATAGAAGGTTGCCGCCAACAGCGCACCCACTGCCAGGCATGTTCAGCCATCCCTGAGCCTCTGGCTAACTCTCTGCCTCTGGTTACCTCTCTGCCTCTGGTTATGAAACACAGAAGGTATAACTACTGCTGCGTTGTGCTTTGCAGGTTCAAGGGTCTTCACCCTAAACCCTACCCTAACCCTCACACTTAAGGCTCTAAACCCTAAACCCTACAACCCAAACCCTAAACCCTAACCCCTCAACCCTAAGCACATCGTGCAGGAGACCCACGGCCCACCTTGCACCATGGACAACATCATACCTTGCACCATGGACATGCCATGGCAAGTGTAACAAGTCTAACACCCATTACATTTACACCCACCTTGCACCATGGACATGCCCACCACCACCCGCTTGTGCTGCCGCAGCCGGACCTTCATGTTCAGGCACTCCTGGCCCGGCAGCGCGTGGCCCTCACACGTGGCCGCGCAGTTCCTGTACATACATACAATAGATAACATGCAATAGATAACATACAATAGATAACATACAATAGATAATATACAATAGATATGGGCATAAAGAACTACAATACTGTATACACTATGATACTAAGCAGGTCCTGTGCCCACAAGCAGGGGACAATGTACAAGGTGACTAAAATCTGTGCCAACAAACAGAGGATGCCCCAAAATGGTGAATAACACATGTACAAAAACACACGGTCACTACAAACAGCACAGGACGCAGCAAAAGGTCAACACAAACACAGAGCACAGCGCGGTGCGCCGCATCTGCACCGTCACCCCGAAAGCCGGTGGACGTTGGCCGTTGGTTGAAGTATCGGTATAAGGTTTAGGGTTAAGGGGTTGAAGGTTTTCAGGGTTAAGGGGTTTTTAGGGTCTACGGCATACCCTCATAGTGGATGGCAGTCATGCCGGGCGGTGCACGCCCGCACACGCACCTGTCGCGTTCTCTCAATCGTCACACCCCTTACCCCTACCCCCTGCACATCCTTACCCCTACCCCTGCACATCCTCACCCCTACCCCCTGCACATCCTTTACCCCTACCCCCTGCACATCCTTTACCCCTACCCCCTGCACATCCTTTACCTGCAGAGGTCAGGGTCACACTCCCGGCCCGCGGCCATGCAGGGGCACGTCTTGTTGCGGCACTGCCCCGTGCACCGGCAGCCGCGGAACCTGCTGGCGCACAGGCAGACAGACAGACAGGCGGTCAGACAGACAGACAGGCAGTCAGGCAGGCAGTCAGACAGACAGGCAATCAGGCAGACAGACAGAGTGGGGTCAGGAACTCGGGTGTTCAGATCCAGGCCATCAGGCGGTGACTTGGGTCGATCAGGTTGATCAAGCAACCAGGGGGTGGGTGCGGTTGTAGGACTGATAACAATTTCATCATAACCAGAGATAATGCACCAGCTGGTCCAAGAAAGAGTATGAACCCTTTTAAGTAAGCCTAATATCCTGTAGAGGTAGAAGAGAGGAGGGCAGAGGGCTGGCTGTTGCTGGGCCACCACCCATCGTGAACCAAAGCCACAGCAAGGGAGCAGCCGCTGCAGACACAAAATGATGTGGCAGCATACATCACATGATGTGACTATATACACCAGCCACATGACAACCAATGCCGCAGCACGGGAGCAGCTGCTGCAGCAGGAATAAAATGATGCGACTGTAGAGCATGCGTGCACAAGCTGCCGGATGAATGTGCATACCGTAATGATCATCATCGTGTGACTGTGCATGAATGCGCACATGGATGTGTGAATGTGAACTCTGGACCGCAGCCGGCCGCAACATGGTCTGGAAAAAAACCACGGTCGCCTCCACGACGCACTTGTTGATGCACTTGGGGCCGCAGCCGCAGAACTTCTCGCAGAAGTGCTTGTTGCGCTGGCACTTGCACCCAGCGCCGCACACGGTGCCCGAGGCGCCTGCACCCACAGGCAGCGCCCAAGCAAGACGGCTCAGTGCCAGCACAGCAGCAGTTGTAAGTTTTGTGACCAGCAGCTGGTGCAGCGTCCCATGCCGCACGCGCACACAAGCAGCACAGGCGGTGTGTGAGGGTCACCAGAGTAGGCACGGCAGTGAGCGTCCAGGCAGTGGGGTTTACCCAAACCCTCAGCCCTCATTCCTAAGCCCTGAACCCTAAGCCCCAAACCCTGAGCCCCAAGCCCTAAACCCTGAACCCTGAACCCTAAACCCTCAACCCTAATCCCTAAACCCAAACCCTAAACCCTGAACCCCAAACCCTAAATCTAAACCCAAACCCCAAACCGCAAACCCTGAGCCCTAAACCCTAAACCCTAACCTTAAACCCTAAACCCTAAACCCCAAACCCTAGACATTAAACCCCAAACCCTGAACCGTAAACCCCCAAACCCCAAACCCTAAGCCCTGAACCCCAAACCCTACACCCTGCACCCTGCACCCTGCACCCTAAACCCTAAGCCCTAAACCCTCAGCCCTGAACCCTCCTCATCTGCAGGCTGGCACTCAACCCTAAGCCCTAAACCCTGAACCCTAAACCTAAGCCCTAAACCCTCCTCACCTGCCGGCTGGCACTCGCACGGCTCGTACTCGGACCAGGCCTTGTCGAGCGCGTGCTGGTAGCGCTTCATGACCACCGCGCTCTTGCGCCCGCCCGCGCCCGTGCCGCTGAACGGCTGCTGCGAACCCAACACGCACACGCACGCACACACGCACATCACAGATGGTGTGGGAAACATCATCATATTGTGTCATATATCATATCACGTCCTATCACAGATGGTGCGAGAAACAACTCGACGGCGTCCCCAAAGACAGCTGAAATATGCCCCAAGAAGCGTCGGGCCACAAGAGGTGCAACGCACACAGCGGACAGCGCGTACAGCAGCGCAGACAATCATTACTAATCATACAACACTGAGAACACTACCGATTAAGCACTAATAACCCACCCCTGCTTTGCGCCGCCCGCGCCGCCAGCCGCCTCCCTCCCCCTCCTGCACCTCACTCTCCTCCCCGCCACGCAGCCACGCCAGCCGCGCATGCACCTGCGCATGTACATGCACCGTGCATTTACATATTAAACCTGCGCACCATGGGGGCGTGTGCGTGCTCTCCAAGCGCTCAACGGAATTGATTGAGGTCGTTACACTGTAAGGAAAGGGAGGAGAGGGTAGGAGTACAGGCGACGCAACCCCGCACCCCAGCTGTCAGAATGTTGCATTCTTGCGTTGGGGCTGTGTGCAGCGCGAAGGCGCTTGCCGTGTGTGCGTGTTGTGCGCGTGAAGCAGACGGCTCAGGTAACAAGAGACGACAGCAGAAGAGGCAACAGCAGAAGCGACAACAGCAGAAGAGACAACAGCAGGAGAGGCAACAGCAGAAGAGGCCACAGCAGGAGAGGCAACAGCAGGAGAGACGACAGCAGGCAACAGGGCAGGTGGTACAACTGCAAGCCCCACCTGCTGCCACGTGCGGATGACAGCTACAGAGAAACAGCAGGCAAAAGGGCAGGGGCAACTGGGAGCCCCACCAAAGAGAAAACAACTACAGAGGTTACAGCTAAAAGACAACAGCAGGCAAAAGGGCTGGTCCAACTTTATCACAAGCCCCACCTGCTGGCACGTGTGGCCGCCCCCCGGCCCCATGAGCCGAGCGATCGCACACGCGTCGGCCCCAAACACCTCCACCCCCCGCTGGAAGAGGGACTCCTGCCACGGCCCCCACGCAGCCCCC
>QAXD01000215.1:253002-263486 GCA_004335575.1 Haematococcus sp. NG2 | reverse complement strand
CGTCCGCACCGAAGGGCGCGGGGGGCGGGGCGGGGCGTGCGTTGGGCTTCACATGCTTGCCGCCGCCGCCGTGTAGCCGGCAGCAGTAGGTGCGGCAGCGGCGGCAGAACACGCCGTACAGCGCGTCCGTCGCGTCCTTGAGCCTGGGGGGATGTGTGTGAGGCATGGCATCCTTGAGCCTGGAGGGATGTGAGGGTGTGTGAAAAGGTACGAAAAGGTGTGTGTGAAAGGATAAAAAGGTGGCGGCAGAACACGCCGTACAGCGCGTCGGTCGCGTCCTTGAGCCTGGGGGATGTGTAAAAAGGTGTGTGTGTGTGTGTAAGGCATGGGTGGGTGGGTAGCTGGTGTGTGTAAAAAGGTGGGTGGTAGAAGGGGCAGGAGGCAAGAGGGAAAACCCTCAGCAAGGATGGGGGGGTGGGGGGGGGTCAGGTAGAAAAGGAGCAGGAGGTAAGAGGGGTAACCCTGACAACCATCTGTGGCACGGGTACAGTGTGGAGCTGATATTGGGCACATCAGATCTCGGACATCGGATCACGCGTGCTTCATTGATCCAAACATCAACAATGCCACCATAGATGGGGCGGACCCGCCACCCCCCAAAACAATACCGTGCTATGACAGCACAACACACACGCAGCACTACAAACACATGAAGAACATGGCCCAGCAGTGCAGCACGTGATTTGGCAGTACATCACATGGCCCGGCAGTACACCACATGAGCCCGCAGTACACCACACGGCCCGGCAGTACATCACGTGATGCAACAGTACACCACATGGCTCAGCAGTACACCACATGCCGCAGCAGTACACCGCGTGGCCCAGCAGTACACCACATGGCCCGGCAGTACACCACATGACCTAGGCAGTACATCACATGGCCTAGGCAGTACGCACTCGTGCGCCAGCCGCTCCTTGAGCGGTACAGATGGTGGGGTGAGCAGGTCGTGCAGGTGCTTGGCCACGTGCTCAGGGGACACCCCCAGCGCCTGCCCAATTGCCATGTGCACCTGCAGCGTGCGGGTCATCATCATTATGACACGGCTTTGCGCGGTTATCATAAACCCGCGATGCTGCGGTGAAACCCGCGATGCTGCGGTTTGACCCTCCATGTCCCTCCACGTCTGCTTGTCCATGGCCCGGGCCACGAGCGTGTGTGTGTGTGTGTGTGTGTGTGAGGGGGGTTGGGTTACCCCGGTGTGGGGGTGCAGGGTGGCAGGGAAAGGGGCGCCTGGTTGTTGTTGTTGTTGTTGTGCATGGTTCTTGTTGTGCAAGGTGGTTGTTGTGCAAGGTGGTTGTTGTGCAAGGTCGTTGTTGTGCAAGGTCGTTGTTGTGCAGGGCTGTTGTTGTGCAAGGTTGGTGTTGTGCCAGGTTGTTGGTGTGCAAGGCGGAGCGTACTGTTGTGAAGGTGGGGGCAGGATAACCGACAGACGGCAGACGACCTTTCCCCTTGACCTTGACCATCATTATCTTCCCCACCCTTACCTCGTCACCAACATCACGGCCAACACGCAACCCTCACTTTAAATTCTTACCCTTACGGCCTTATGATAAACCACCCTCACTTATTATAATAATACAATAAAACTCTTACCCTTACGGCCTTATGGTAAACCACACTTAAAACCCCTACCCTTACCCAACTACTCGAGTCACCCACACTAATTAATAAATCTACTTGAGTCACCCTCACTTATGCATAATACTCTTACCCCCACCTTACCTCGTCCTCTGACCCAAACTCGGCCGCCACTGCGCGCATGGCCCCCTCCACTGCCACACCCTGGGGCCCATCCCATGGGAACTCCTGGGGCATGACAGGGTAAGGGGTAAGGGGTGTTACACTTGAGAGAGCGCGACAGGCACGACTCAGCAACCGCCCCGCAGCAAGCCTGCAAACCAAGGCAAGCAAGACCAGACAAGGGTGCAGGGTGGTGGCAGGCACTTAGAGTTCAGAGGCTTAGGGATTCTAGGTCCAGGCAAGCAGGGGTGTAGGCAATAATACTTCATGGGTTAAGGGATTCTAGTCTAGGCAATCAGGGGTGTAGGCAATAATACTTGATGGGTTAAGGGATTCTAGTCTAGGCAATCAGGGGTTTAGGCAATAATACTTGATGGGTTAAGAGATTCTAGGTTTGAAGGTGTTTTGTTTAGGGTTTTAGGTGTTGTGTGTCAGGGTTTCAGCCGTGCAGGGCTCGGGTGTTTTATTATTGCTTTGGGTTCAGTAATCAGGTTCAGGATTCAGGATGTCAACGATGAAGGTTCAGTGCAGGAAGGGAAACAAGAGTCAGCCCATGCAAAACACCCAGCACTTGTCAAATAAAACCGCCCGGTCAGTTGAGAAGCGGTTGTCCAGCTGCAGAAGGACTAGCAGCCCGCTGGGTGGAATGATCATTCACCTGCCGCCCGCTCCTACACCCTGCTCTGAGCCATGCTCCAGTACATTGTCGTACGCAGCGCAGCGCAGTGCAGTGCAGTGCAGTGCTGTGTTGTGGGTTTCGACCTGGGCTTTAAACCCTAAAACTCCGACACAAGCGCGCCCCACCCGCCCACCTCGCCGTCCGCGTCCTCGTCGCCGCTGCAGCGCAGCCTGAGCGGAACACACGCGCGCCACACCCCTAATACCCTAAACCCTAATAAACCCTAAGAACCCCTAAACCCTAATAAACCCTAAACCCTAATAAACCCTACTAAACCCTAAACCCTAAATAAACCCTAAACCCTAAATAAACCCTAAACCCTAAATAAACCCTAAACCCTAATAAAACCCTAAAACCCTAAACCCTACCTCCCCTTCCGCGTCCTCGTCGTCGCTCGCCGGCACCGTCTCCCCCGTCGCATCCGTGTAGAACATGCGCCGCCCGTGGTCCCGCGCCAGCTCACTCCGCTTGAGGTACGCCCACGTGACGTACGGCGGGGGCTGCGGCGGTACGGGGGCAGTACAATGGCGGTACGACGGCAGTACGATGATGAAACAATATGGCAGCGGTACGGCAGGGGTGTGAGGGCAGTGTGAGGGCAGTGCAGCGGCAGTGCGAGGGCAGTACAAAAGCATCGAGGCGGCAGTACGGCAGCAGTGCGAAGGCAGTACAGTGGCAGTACGATGGCCACTGGTTCATGAGAAAGCAATGTCAGCTGTGTCAACACAGCAGTACAACGCCGGAAGTACGCCAGCACAGTATGGCAACAGCAGCATGATGAAAGCAGTCCAACGACAGCAGTATGATGCCAGCATTTCAAGGCTCCAGGGAAGGTAGCTGCTTGTAGGAGACCAGCACAAGCAACCCAGCTAGACCGCAGCAGGCCAGGATGTAGAAAAGAGATGTAGAAAAGGCATGTTGAAAAGGCATGTAGAAATGATATGTACAGTACAAAAGAGCGATAAAACAACAAGGTCCGAGGGAGGGGTCCGAGCCACGCACCGCTTTGAACGCAGGGAGTATGCAGGCACCCAAGCGCACGGGCTGCGATCCTGTGGGCCCAGCAACAGCCACATGACGCACGCCCACCGAGCGCCGCGCCATCAACTTGATTGCTGCACGCGAACAAGGGTCATCCAAGAAACCTGAATACTATAATAGTAACATCTGATATAGTCTACCATAATATAGTACTCATACTCTATACTATAACAATATATTGCAAAACGCCGTCAGCTTGATTGCTGCATGCAAGCAACGCGTGTGCCCCGTTTGTGTGATTGCTGCACGCGAACAAGGGTAACCCAAGAGACCTGAACCCTGAACCGTGAGCCCTGAACCCCGAAATAGGGTGATAATAATAACACGGCGTTTCACCGATGCTTCTGTATGCCGGAGCCTGAACCCTGCTCATGCTGCAAATCTGCAGCTTGTGCCCTGACCTTCCTCCAGCCACCTAGCTCGCTCACATGCTTGGCAATGCTTCATACCCAGGCGCTCTAACCTCTCGTGTGCTCTGACCTAGCTCCAGCTATCTAGCTCGCTCACATACTCCATCCCCAAGTTTGTGGCGCCATGGTTCAGGGTTGTGGTACCATGTTTCAGGGTGTTCACGCGGGCAGCCCCCTGCATGTTTTGCACCACTCACATTTGCGCTCCAACCTCTCGTGTGCTCTAAACTAGCTCCAGCTACCTAGCTGGAACACATTTCACATATAACATACCCAAGGTCACACGCGCAGCCCCCAACATGTGTTGAATGAATGCAGGTGTGAGTGAGTGATTGTGCTGACCCGCTCACCCGCACCATACGCCCCGCCGTCATTGTTGGGCACCGCCACCTTGGTGCTGGTGCCGGGGGCCGGTGCCACACCAGCATTGGGGGCCGGTGCCGCGGCAGCGGCGGTGTCAGCGAT
Source organism: Haematococcus sp. NG2 (assembly GCA_004335575.1). Taxonomy (NCBI): domain Eukaryota; kingdom Viridiplantae; phylum Chlorophyta; class Chlorophyceae; order Chlamydomonadales; family Haematococcaceae; genus Haematococcus; species Haematococcus sp. NG2. The sequence goes on along the minus strand of QAXD01000215.1, from coordinate 259,148 downwards.
GGGCAGGGAGAGCCGTGCGGGTGCAGCGGCCGCAAGTGCGTCCAGCCGCGCCGCGATGCGCGCCTGCGCCATGTTTTGACGATTAGCATATTATATGACGATTGTTATGACGATGATGTGATGATATGACGATTGTTATATGGCGATTTGACGATGTGACGATGTGTAGGCATCATCATCATCACCCGTTATTATCATCACTACACGGCTTTGCGGGGTTAACCCCGCGATGTGCGCCTGCGCCAGTGAAGGCATCGTTATGTGGCGATTTGCGAACGAGATGAGCGACACAGCTGAAGCTCAGGGTCTAGGGGTTAGGAAAGGAGTTTAGGGAACGGGTTCAGGGAAGGACTTGTCCAGGGTTACGGGTGCAGGGTCCAGAGTGTAGGGTGCACGGTTTCAGCTGCTGAACATGGGCCAGGAGCCCAGGACAACATAACAGGCACAGGCACAGGCACACCTCGGGCAACAGCTCAACCTGGACACTAGTCCTCTGCAGTACCGTTGAGCCCTTTCCCTTTCCTTTGCTGCCCGGGGTTGCGGGAGGTACCCACTCTTCCCTTTCCTCCAGTGTAATGACCTTTATTCATTCAACCCGCACACCTTGTTCTCTGCAACAGAGCAACAGGCAACCTTGTTCTCTGCACACCCCTTACACTTACCTTGTTCTCTGCACACGCGGCGGGTGCCAGGCGGCGCTGCTGCGCGCTGAAGGAGGCGTGCAGTGCCCTGAAGCGGCCCACGATGTCAGCCAGCAGCCGGCCGCCTGCATGATACACGCACCCAGCATGGCCACACCTGACAGACAGACAGACAGACAGACAGCAAACGGCATGGCACGCGCACCATCGAGGATATGATGCGGGAACTGGAAATGATGTGCCGCCTATGAGCCCTTCACTGGCTTAAAATATAACAACAACAACACCAACAACAACAACAACATGACACGCGCACCTGGCACTGAATGGTCACTGGGCAGGGGGCACATAACCCAAGGTTCAGGGTTCAGGGTTTAGGGTTCAGGCTTTGGCACAAGGCAGAGTGAGCGCACAGGGCCATGACATCACGACCATCATGGCCACACCCGTTCACACCTCGCAGCATGCAACTGGAGCAGGCATGGGCAGGGTCCTCCCCATGGTTGTTTAGGGTTTGGGGTTCAAGGTTTAGAACTTAGGGCATTCAGGGTTAGGGTTTAGGGTTTAGGGTTTAGGGTATGCTTCGCATGGGCTGCAAAGCGTGGCTGTCAAGCGAGGTTCCTGGTGCACTTTCTCGGTCTATACTGCATCGTTCACGGTTGACACCCTCACTCAGCCACTGGGGGGGATGCCCGACTACAGATGGGCCAAGCAGCTGTTGTTTGCTCACGAGGTACCAGGGCATTCGCGCCCAGCTGGCAAACCACAGAGCACCTGGGCTGATGCTGCGCCCGGTGCTAACAGCTGGCGGCCCTGTCATGCATGGCGGTGCCTCGTGCTTCTCCACCATGCGCGGGCTGGTGGTCCATGCATGATCAGGCACTGTGTGTGTATGTGTGGCCTACCAGCGCGACTATGGCATCAACAGCTGTGCGCGACTGGTGCATCGCATGAACAGCTGCAGATGCCATGATCGCGCTGCCAGGCCAGGCACACACAGTGCCTGATCATGCATGGACCTGTGGGAAGTGCCCCGAAACCCGAGTTGGCTGCACCCACGGACAGCAGGCGGACGCACCGGAGTTTTCCGAGTTGCCATCCTGCGAAGCGCGCGCCCTGTGCTCGGAGCCTTGCTTGCTGTGAACGGGGTCCTCGGCCATTTGATGTCACGATCTGCTACTCGGAGCACTGAGGGCTAAGCAAACTTGCATGCCAAGAAAATCTGTGCCATCAAAATATGCACATGATCCCACGATAGGCGTTCGTGGCCTCCTTCTGCACTAAATCATCAAGACGCAAAGCCGTAGACTTGTTACTTGTGGCAAAACAGAATACGGATGTATGGCATTGGAAGAACCCAACGGGTCACCTATGCACATCAGACATTGTAATAGTAACTACTACCTACACCCACCAAAATCATGCAGAGACAAAACATGATGGACTCGGAACACAATCGCACATCACAGTGGTCACAGTCGGCTGTCGCCACACTCTGGCGCTGGGCGCAGCGTCCAACTGTAAGCAGCTAGTGAGATTGCAGCTAGCAAGAGGCATGCATTGCAAAGAGGCTCACCTGAAGGGCAGAGCAGGCAGGTCAGAGATTGGGCTGTGGTTGAGCAGGCAGGCCAGGGATTGAGTAGCAGCCAGCAGGGCACACAGTAGAACGGATTACCAAGTGCTGGGGGGAGCAGGTGGTACCCTTCATCTATCTTCTCCAAGATCTGCATCACAATCACCTACAGACAAACAGCAGCAGGGCACAACGCACGGCTCATGCTACCCATGAGGCTGGAGCAATACCCTACAGGGAATGATAACATCACAACTAAGTTACTGCAGAGACGATGTGGCGTTCACTACTCCTGGCATGAACAACTGTAGCCGGTCTCCTTTCAGGAAGATCCCTGACAACCGCACACACCCTCCCCGCCGGTCCCCTTCCACCCCCAACAAATCCGCGCACAGTCCCGAATACCGAGCTTACACGCGAATACACCCTCCCTGCCAATCCCCGTCCACCCCCAACAAATCCGCGCACAGTCCCGAAACCCGACTACCAAGCTCACACGTGCACTGCGCACGTACCTTGTGTGTTGGGCGGGTCCGTGCGAATGCCGAGCAAGGAATGTACACACCCAGCCCCGGCACTGGCTCTTCTCAGCAACAGCATACAGCAAGCTATCTGCATCACTGGGTGTGGTTGCTTGTGAAGAGTCCACGCACTGTTGCCATGTCAGCGGTCTGCAGCCCTGTCTGGTGCTGTCTGTGTGCCACAGAAAGATGCCGCTCCATCCATAAGATTGCACCCAGCCACTGAAATATACCAGCTTACATCAGTGGCATCGCAGCATGGATACATCTGACCTTGCTGTGAGCCGAGTGTCCATCCGGTAGCAGGGCTGTGCTTAGGGCTGTGCTTAGGGCTGTGCTTAGGGCTGTGCTCAGGGCATCAGCCCCACCTGGGTACTTGGTAAGACCACGGCGTGAGTGCATTTTGCCCCATTGGTGCTGCATGCATCACATTGCTCACTGCACAGCTGAAGCCGCTGGTGAATGCAACTGCACATATGTACACACGTCTGACATGTGACATGTTCACATGCACCTTAAAAACCCTCACCTGCTGAACGACACGGCATTCATCCACGATGGTTTGTAAACCTAAGATATAAGAGATGGAGGGGGAAGGGCAGGCCCTGCAAGGCCCTGGCGCACCAATCGAGCCGAACTACTTCCCACATCAAGACGAGGTCTACCATGGAGAACAAGACAAGTGGTTGGACAAGGCAAGCTGCTTGGAGATGTGGTTAAGGCTGCGTTTCTGTCCAGTTTACGCCATATGCCCGCACACATTTACGCGCAGTCTGCGACGTGGAAAGCAATGTCGACGCGTAAGCCAGGATCAGTCTACATCACAGAACCGGAGAAGGAAGAGGATGTCGAGAAAGAGGCAGCTCCGGCTCCGCCTGCGCGCGCTCCCGATACAGATTGCAGCAGTATACGCTACTCGTTGTCCTTAGCGGGCTGGTCGCCATACCAGCAAAGGTGAGTCGCATGCTTGCATGGCATGTGCATGAAATGCATGCCCTCGCATACAGCTCTCACATGGGTGTGGCCAAAGTGATTTTGGGGCTGGAGGCACCAGGATGTGCATGCAAGCAGCATATTGCCGTGTGCGTGCAGGATCCTGCGTTCGGAGTGGCCCTCCCTGCTGCTACCTCCGCTCATTTTCTTCCTCATAGCGGGTGCACTGTGCGCATGGTATGAGAAATGAGATGCATGCAGCTCACGGCATGGGGCCGCTGCCGCATGCAGCTCACAGACATTTATGGGTGCAGCACAGTTTTGGGCGGGGTGCATGGACACGGGCATGCTGCATCGTGCCAGCGCTCTGGACCTGTGTGCCACATGTGTCAGGGCAGCTAAGGACCACAACACTCACGAGCCATCCAGATGCATGAGCAGCTGCTGCACAACGCACTGTGTCGTCTGTGCTGAGCCATGCACCTCTGACTTGGCCGTGAATGAGAATCAATGAGACCACGCAGCTGCCTGCATGCCAGTGCACGGCTCCGCACCATCCGCCCAGTGCACAAGGCACAAGGCATCCGCAGTTCCATACTTGACTGCGGCATCGCCTGGTCCCATGCGCATGCACATGCACATGCTGCCACAAGCACCTGCTGTTGTGCAACGTCCTCCAGCACACGCGCCGCTACAGCACATGCAGCTGCTGCACCGCACATGGACATGCACATGCAGGTATACATGATGCGCATGCATGCAGGGGTGTGCACGTGGCGGCGGCAAATGGACATGCACATGCAGGTATACAATCAGGTATACAATCTATACATGACGCGCATGCATGCAGGGGGGTGCACATGGCGGCGGCGTCTGAGCGGGATAAGCACGTGGCTGCCATGCGGGCGGCTGCGCAGCGCTGCAGGACCGAGTTTGGGACGGTGGGTGCGGCAGGTGCTGCGCAGCCATCCTCAGAGCAAGAGGGCAGCCATCCTCAGAGCACGAGAGCAGCCATCCTCAGAGCAGTATCGGGGCACGGAGCCATGTAGTGGGCATCGAGGCATGTAGTGGGCATGGAGCCATGTAGTCATTGTAGTGGGCATGGAGCCATGTAGTGGGCATGGAGTCACGGGGCATAGAGCCATGGGGCATGGGGTCATCGAGCATGGTCGCATGTGGCATGTGGCGCGCATGCGGCATGCAGTGAGCATGCGCCAGGCCAATGCGTGTTCGGCATGCAAATGCGCATGTAGCATGCGATTGCGCATGCGGCATGCAGTGTGCATGGAAGAATGCGCAAGGAAGGAAGGGCTCTGCTGTGACTCTTATGTCAGCTGTTTTGCGCTGTGCTGTGTGATGTATCAACAAGGTAACACAACTAAAAGCTGATAACATACGCTACACAACTTACAACAGCAGTGGCGCTGCGTGATGCTGCGTGACCAGCTGATAGCATAACGTAAAACAACTTGTCGGAACGTTGAACGTGATGCGGCAGGTGATTGACAACCTGGGTCAGCTGCAAGGGGAGATGGTGCGCATCACCGTCCGCCAGGAGCTGCTGCACATGAGGGGCCGGCAGAGAGGTGGGCATGCAAGGTTTAGGGTTCAGGGTTTTGGTCTGTGGGGTTTGGGGTTTAGGGGTGTGGGGTGTGGGGTGTGGGGTTGAGGTTTTAGGGTTTGGGGTTCAGGGTCCAGGTTTGGGGTTTAGGGTTTGGGGTTTGTGCTTCAGGCTCAGGGCTCAGGGTTCAGGTTTTTGGGTCCACACCTTGTGCATTATTATTACCTTGTGCAAGCCAGCCGTATGGCACCCGCACCCCCAGGTGGCATCCGCAACTTCAACACGTGGGAGAAGATCGACAAGACGCTGCAGGCCAACTTCCAGGTATGTATGTGCCACACAGGTTGCAGCAACGAAGGCAGGCCACACAGGCTGCAGCAAGGGTTGCAGGGCGACACAGGTTGGGCGCAGCATCATAAGCATGCGCAAGATGGGCAAGGAGTGGCATAGGCATCACGGATAGGCTTGGGACTCTGAACATTCCTTCATACATTCCTTTAACAGCTTGTACTTGCTTTAGAAGCTGGCCGGCTCCGCTGTGAGCGCAGATCCTGCCCTACGAGTTTCTGGGTGTGGAGCTGGCCCGCGTGAACTTCCCTCCCCATGAGCCTGGTGCGACTGTCAGACTGACACTCGGGCCCCTGACAGACTACCGGTACGACTGGGTGAGTGCTGTACTGCCATGGCGTGGCGTGGTGGAGGTGGTGGGGTGAGCTGCGCCACATTGTAACACACTCTGCTTCAGATGTGTTTAGGAGGGTGAGGACAGAGGTATTTAGGAGGATGATGTAGGGTTGAGCGTTAAGGGTTTTAGGGTTTAGGGTTTTACGGCTGTACAATCTAAGGCTAAGCCCTCCATCATCACCGTCATGGCTCTACCCCCCAAAAAAAACAAATCCCCCCCCCCCCACACACAC
>QAXD01000215.1:211569-222720 GCA_004335575.1 Haematococcus sp. NG2 | reverse complement strand
GCGGGCGGGGCGCGGGCGGGGGAAGGGGGCCCGCTGTGTTGCCCGTAGGAGAGGGCGAGGGTACCTTGGGAGAGTGGTGCAAATGTGGCATTAATGCCACGGGCCATGTCCGCGGGGCGCCCTCCATGCGCGCGCGGCACGCGCAGCACGCGCAGCGCGTCACAGATCGTGCCCAGCAGCCGGGAGTCCGCCATGCGGGCCCATGCGGAGGCTGGGAGGTGGCCTGGCCGCGCGTGCCAGCGGCTGCTGTGCGCGAGCTCCAGGAAGGCGTGCAGTGCCGCGAGCAACTCCTCAGTGTGGAGCAGCAGCAGGGCGTCCGGGGTGGAAAAGGTGGTTGTGGCAGTTACGCTGACGTGGCCCGCATGTGCTGGACCTGGAGGTGCTGGGCCAGATGTAACAGGCACGCCTGGCGGGGGGCGTGGCAGGCTGCTGCTACTGCCGCTACTGCCCCCCATGCGGGCTGTGCTGGCAGCCGCATGGCTGGCGGGGCGCATGCGGGCGGCATGCACCGCACACACGCGTTCAAGCTCCAAAAGCACGCGCCGGCATGCCGCGTCCAGCTGGGCTTCCTGTGTGTGCCGTTGCCAGGAACAACAGGCAGGGGGCGCTGTGCACGCTATGAGCACGCTATGAGCACGCTATGTGCACGCTATATGCGCGCCGTGCACAAAATCGAGGCTGGGAACACCCCATGGAGTGCGCCCCGGATGTGAGAGTTTGGGTGGTATGGCACGCACCGTCGATTCCTGCTGATCAAGCTCCTCTGCACTCGGGTAGCTCACTTCTTGGCGGGCCTGTAGCAGCGCCTTGTGGCGCTGCAGCACTGCATGGCGCAGCGTGCTGCCACAGGCCGTGCTCATGCGTGCCCTATTGGCGCGCTGTGAGAACTGGCATGGTTAGCAACACAGTAGCACACACAGGGTACCAAAGCCACCCCGTGATGCATTCCCTACATGTCCCTGGCACCCTGCCGATTCAACACCTGTGCACTTCGAGTTCCAAACCAGCTCAGGATGATCAGATTTTGCTCTGAACTAACTCACTAATGCTACCTTATGCGAAACAGGGGCTTAAACACGGGTGTGGGGCGAGAGTGATGCTTGGGGGCCGTGTACATTGGTGAATTGGCGTTCAGGGTGCCATTAATGTTACAGCCGTTGAAGGATTGCTTAGATTGCTAGTAATCTGACAACATGACCGCTTCGAAGCCCACTGATTCTCGTTGAATGTGTCCATTATGATTCAATAGCGCAAGGGCAGCGTCCTTACGCGAGCAAGGCCTGCCCCTTCCTTGGCATCCACTTTGGACCAGCGGTCCTGAGTAAGAGAAGCAGCGATGGGTGCAGCGAATACTAAGGATGGTGGTGGCGTAGCAGTACGCAGTAAAGCTATTACTGGAGGTGGCGCGGGTGCCAAGGGCGGAGCTGCTCACCTGCCCAAGCTGCCTCCCGGCACCGTCAAGGCATCCCCAGATGATTATGGGTTCTTGGAGGTGCGTTCGCTGTTTGCAGCAACCCCGTTTCCAGCTTGCAGCAACAGGTAACCGGGTCGAACTCGTGTACACAGGGAGCCCTGGCCAAGCTTCTTCTGTTTGCCAAACTGGACCCAGCTATTCAACGCAAGCTGGTCGCGGAAATGTTTGAGCGGACAGTGCTGGCAGGGTACGTGATGCAGGATCTAGCGTGTCAGCTTCTGCTGGTTTTGATTCATGCATCCATATTGTCTTCTTTGTGCACGGGAACGCAGAGACATTCTCATCAAGGAGGGCGATACGGGCCTCGCAGCAACGGAGCTGTATGTGGTCAAGTCCGGCAAGTTTGAGGTGCGCGTGCTTGCTGGGAGCAGCATGCGTGGTGCATGGCCATGCTCAACATGTGTGCATGGGCGCGTCGTGCGTGCTGGGTGAGTGCCTCTTCTTCACCATGACAGTCCAGTCAAGCACGCCCTACGCTGGCTGGCACGAACAGGTGCTTCAGCGGCGACAGGGGCAGAACATCCGCGTGAATATGAAGGAGCGGGGGGACTGTTTCGGCGAGATTTCTCTGATGTATGACAGCCCGCGATCAGCGACGGTGGCAGCCACGACAGACGCGGTCGTCTGGGTGCTGGATCGCGCGGTCTTCAGGTGCGAAGGGCCCGGGCGCGTGCAAGCCGATGGACATGAACGGTTCATCCAACCCAACGAGTTCATCCAACTCAATGATCCTTCTCTCCTGTGCCGCTCAATCAATGCAGGTACTTTGTGCGTGAGGTACAAGAGTCGCAGGTGGGCCAGGTGGAGCTGTTTCTCAACTCAGTGCCCATCTTGTCACCACTCACAAAAGAGGAGCGGATGCGGCTGGTGGATGCCCTGGAGGAGGTCACATACCCTGCAGGTGTGCACACACCAGCTGTCCATGCTTGCATCTCCAAGGGGCCCCAGGATGTCATGCACATCATGTGCATATGTTGGCGCATGTCCAGAACATGTGGGATTTGGGCACTCGCAGGCACGAAGGTTATCGTGGAGGGCGACCATGGCGATCTCTTCTACATCGTCAAGGATGGGGAGGCCATTGTATATCAGAACACACCCCAGGGGCAGCGGAAAGTCAACCACCTGTTCAAAGCAGACTTCTTTGGGGAACGCGCACTGCTCAGCGATGAGCCGCGGTGGGTGCCATGACAGCACATGAGGGCAGATCGCACATGATCGTGCATGAAGGTGCTCATCGCATGCTGATGGATGTGGGGTTATGTCTTCATTTGGTCTTTGCTTTCAACATGTGCTCAACCTTAATGATGGCACTGCATCAGTGCCAGTTGAGGAGGCAAGTTATGTTGGCTGGTAGGGTAGTAACAGCGGAGCACAACCAGCAATCCACACTGGTGAAGGGTACTGATGGTGTGGGCCACCACTTGATTGTGCATGTATTACCTCTTTATCTGGCACTCATGTGCCTCAGCGCCATCATGTCAGTCATGTCCAGCAGTGTGCAGGGTTTGGGGGTTCAGCTGATGACACGTAATCCACAGCTGATGCTGGCTGCGTCGTGTTCCATTGCATGCCTGCAGCATGGCAACGGTGGAGGCATACACCAAGCTCACGTGCCTCACGCTCAAGCGAGAGACATTTACAGAGATCTTGGGTCCGCTGGAGCAGCTCATGACACGCGAGAAGTCGCCCCAGGTGGTGGCTCAGAAAATGGCCAAGCTGCAGCCGCGCGGGCCACACACACACAGGCCGCCTGCAGAGGTGCTGATCAAGCGCAAGAAGAAGGGGCGGAACGGGGACACATGGGAGGTGGTGCGCGCGCGAGGGCACCTGGATGAGGTGCAGGAGCTGCGCAAGGGCGGCACCAAGATTGTTGGTGAGTGATGTTCATGTTCAATTGTTCATGTTCATGTTCATGTTCAATTGTTCATGTTCGTATTCAATTGTTCATGTTCATGTTCATGTTACACGCGCCTTGTGTCGGGGAGTGATGCAGGGCGCAGGGTGTGCCACAGCGGCTGCTAGGTGCTTGACGCACTGCTGGCTGCCACAACCGCTGCTGAGCTCATGCTCCTGGGATGGCATGCTGCTGCCCCGTTGACTCACAATCGCTGCTGAGCTCATGCTCCTGAGATGGCATGCTGCTGCCCCGTTGACTCACAACCGCTGCTCAGCTCATGCTCCTGGGATGGCACGCTCTTGCCCTGTTGACTCACAGAGCTCGATGGCCAGACAAAGGACTCCAACACCCTGGTCCTAGCAGAAGGCACTGTCCTGGGTGGTGGCGCATTCAGTCGAGTTTCCATTGTCACAGGTGAGGTGGTGTGCTCGGGTAGTGTGCCCTGCTTTAGTTTAAGGTTAGGTTCTTGGGGTTTTTTTGGGTTCAGGGTTCAGGCCAGTGCAAGGCAACCAGCAAGCCAGCACATGTCAGCAAGTGCTGCAGCATGTGCCACTTGAAGTCACGCTCTGAAACAGCTTCTATTGTGCCTGGATCTCTGGCTGCAGAGGAGTCCACTGGGCGGACATACGCACTCAAGCGCATGCGCAAGTCAGCTGTGGTGCAGTGCCCGGAGCACGTATTCTGCGAGCAGGCCATCACCAAGAACGTGGCACACCCCTTCTGCATCCGACAGTACGCTTCATTCCAGGACAAGTGAGTGGCAGCCAGGAGTGAGCATCTCGTTCGCGACTTGAGCTGCTGAGTGCTTCACCCCCTGGGTGGCTGTGGTTTGAAGAGCATGGATAGATGTTGCACAGTCCGGCTTGTGTCATGATGCGGACATCATCACCATCGTGCCAGCATATCTTACATATCTCGCTTACATATGTGCATGTGCAGGTACCACTTATACTTCCTGTTTGATCTGATGCCTGGTGGTGATCTGATGGATGTGCTGGTGGCTGAGGCCAAGGTCATCAAGCGGCGCGTGCCCCAGGGCGGATGGCAGGTGGGCTGCCTGGCCCCAAAGGTCAAGATGCTGCAGGGAATGGCAGAGGACCTGGCCCGGTTCTACATCGGCTCCATCGTGCTTGCACTCGAGTACCTGCACAACAACAACATCGTGTACCGCGATCTCAAGCCTGAGAACGTCTTCATCGATGCCCAAGGCTACACCAAGTTGGGGGACTTTGGCTTCGCAAAGGTTCTGGAGAGCGGGAACCGCACGTACACCTTCTGTGGCACGCCAGGGTAAGCAGCTGCAGGATGACCCTCGTGCTTCTTGCTTGTTGCAGTGTGCTTCTTCTCTGTCCTGCTATCAGTTACCAATGTTTCAACATTACTGTAAGCGGTGGGTCGTGAGCATGCAGCTGATAGCAGCACGCCCTGGTTGCGATCTCTGCAGGTATGTGGCGCCAGAGAACGTGCTCGCACACGGCTACAACTATTCAGTAGACTGGTGGGGACTGGGCGTGCTGATGTACGTGCTGCTCACCGGCCGCCAGCCATTCAGCACACCCAAGACAGATGATCCCATGGTGGTGATGCGCCGCATTGTGGACGAGAACTACCAAATCAAGTACCCCCCATACCTTTCTCCTCAGGCCAAGGTGCGCAGAGGCTGTTGCATGAGCTGAAGTGGCATGCGTCAACCATATGCTTTGTCAGGCGAGCTTTGAGAGCGCTGCTATTCAGTGGAGTTGCTGCAGATCATCTACATTGCAACCGCACGCTTGTAGGACCTGATTGCCCGCCTGCTGGAGCGCAAGCCTGCCAAGCGGCTGGGCATGCTCAACGGGCGCGCGTCTGACATCAAGGCGCACAAGTGGTTCGAGGGGATGGCATGGGAGGAGCTGGAGGCGCGCCGCATGCCGACCCCACGCAAGCCGAAGGAGAGCGACTCATCAAAGCGCCTCAAGGAGCTGGTGGACAACGAGAAGAAGACAGCTGGCAAGACGCCCAAGGAAACACCAGAGGAGCTGCAAGAGTGTGAAATGGTGTTTGCAGACTTTTGAGCACAGCACCACACAGTGTTTCGACGCAACACCACCACTTATTTATCCCAGCGCTCATGTACGCACATTATGACAGCTGCCAACGGCAGACCATGGCACATATCATGGTGGAGCTGCCGTGCATTTCATGGTACAGGTATGAGGTGCAGGGCGCCTTTGACTGGACAATGCAAGTAAGGTATGCATAATGGCATAATGGCAATGGTGCACCAGGCAGGGTCATTCAATGCACATGCACAACGGGCAGCAGGGATGGGTTGAATGGTTGCATACACGAGGAAGCATACTCTTTCATCTGGTGCAGCATTTTGGAGCTGGCGATCTCTCTTGGTGGCTGTGTATTCTGTACAGCAATCTGCACGGTTTGAGCTGTGCACATATGCCCCGAGTGCAAACAGAAACCAATGCACCATGTGCATCATCGATCAAACAGCTCGTGCAATTCAGAGCTTCAAGTATGGGCGACAAGCCACCACAACGACAAGTCAATCTAGATGCATCCGTGTCCTGATGAATACAACAGCCCAGCAAGCTGCAGGCGCTGGATTAGGACGGCAGCAACAGCACGGTTATAGCACACAGCAGTTGTTTCTCACTGGGCCTGAGGTCGCATGGTTTGCCGGTTGCTCTTTGCCTGGCTGCTTCTTAACGCAATTAGCTTGTTTGTAATTAAGCGGGCCCCGCCCAGGTTCAGCTGCATACCACGTCCAGTGTTGCATCTGTGCTTCGAGCCCTGCCTCATGTCTTAAACTTAGCACGTTGTTCTCAGCCTTGATTGGATCGTCCAACTTTGCCAGGGTCGGGCGCAGAGGGCAAACGTCAAGTGGGTCTGAGCAATGGGGAACACTCAAGGGAAGGGCGATGGCGTTGCTGTACGTGCAAAAGGTATCACCGGAGGTGGCGCCGGAGCCAAGACAGGGGGTGGGCTGCCAAAGCTGCCCCCTGGGGCCATGAAGGCATCACCTGAAGACTATGCATTCCTGGAGGTGAGCAGGTTCTGAGCAAGCTGTGCATGGGTGTGCAGGTTGACTTTAGGGCATGGAGCGCATGATCGAACCATGCGCTTTGGAGCATGTTTATGGTGCCAAACAAAACAGTGCATGCAAGCGCCGAGTTATCAAGGCATGCACAATCAGAATTCTGTTGACTGCTTTCAACACATGATTGCTGCGGAGCATGATGTTCTTGTTTGCATGTTGCAGCATCGTTGATTGGCACAGGCAGTGACTTTGCATGTTTGCGGCACATGCACTGCAGCAATCACTTGCCAAGCTGATGCTCTTCAACCGGTTAGAACCAAACCTGTACCGGTGCGTTGATTGGGTGGGCTAAAAGCTGCAGCAGCACTTTGTATGCCTTGTGCTCAAGTTGCATGCTTGCCTTCAGGATGCTGTGTCCTTGGGTGTCGCACAGCAATCCTGCATGTCGCCATACCTTGCAGGAAGTTGGTGAGCGAGATGTTCCAGCGGCAAGTGTCAGCTGGCGAGATTTTGATCAAGGAGGGCGACACAGGCCTTGCAGCCACCGAGCTGTATGTTGTCAAGGAGGGCAAGTTCGAGGTGCTGCAGAAGCGCAACGGCCAGAACATCCGCGTAAACATCCGCGAGCGTGGGGAGTGCTTTGGAGAGATCTCTCTGATGTACGACTCGCCCCGCTCAGCAACAGTGGCTGCCACTACAGACGCGGTGGTCTTCGTGCTGACGCGTGGTGTGTTCAGGTGCGGCATGGGACCTGCCGCCATTTAGCTTGCCGCAGAAGATGATGCGTTGCTGATGGGGCATGTGCACAGGCAGCCAAGAGGAGATGTGTGCAGCTGTGCAGCTATGGTCACCTGCTACCTGACTAACCACCAGTTGCCACAGGTACAGTTCACGTGACAGTTACTGCTGCTGCACGATGCTGCACCACTCGTTCCTGTAGATATTTCATGCGCGAGCTGCTGGAGACACAGGTCAGCCAAGTGGAACTGTTCCTCAACTCAGTGCCCATCCTGAATGGGCTGCAGCAGGAGGAGCGCATGCGACTGGTGGATGCTCTGGAGACAGCCACCTTCCCTGCAGGCACCAAGGTCATTGTGGAGGGAGAGCCAGGGGACCTGTTCTACATCGTGCAGGAAGGCGAGGCAGTGGTGTACCAGTCCAGCCCCCAGGGCCGCCGCGAGCTGAACCGCCTGTTCAAGGGCGACTTCTTTGGCGAGCGCGCACTGCTGAGTGATGAGCCGCGGTGGGTGCTTGCGCAGCTAGCTTGAGGGCAGCAGTGAGGGCGGTCAAAGGCATGCATCTGAGGGCGATGCTGATGGGAGCTGCTTGGATGGTGGTGGGAGGGCGTAGGCATGTGCAACAGCCAAACCAGTCTCCTGAGTTGGCGCTTGTTCCCACATCTGGTGCATGCCGCTTGACACTGAAGGACATGTGTTGTTCCTGCCACCACCCTGTGCAGCATGGCTACTGTGGAGGCTGTGTCGCAGCTTACATGCCTCGCGCTCAAGCGCGACACGTTTACAGAGATCTTGGGCCCTCTTGAAAAGCTGATGGCACGTGAGAAGTCGCCTCAGGTGGTAGCCCAGAAAATGGCCAAGCTACAGCCGCGCGGCAACGCGCAGCGTCTGCCAGCTGAGGTGCACATCCAGCGCAAGAAGAAGGGGCGCAATGGAGAGACATGGGAGGTGGTGCGCGCGCGAGGGCATCTTGATGAGGTGCAGGAGCTGCGCAAGGGCGGCACCAAGATCACTGCAGTTGCAGGTGCGGCATTGGCCAGCCCCACCATCTGGGCGATGACTGTTCAGCTTGTTGCATGTTAGCTCGCAGGGGGGGACGAGGCGCTTTGCACGTCAGCCTCAGATCTGCAGGCGACGTGCTGGCGCCAAGCCATGCTGGCGTCAATGTGGCTGACGCTGCTATGCACGTGCAGAGGACGGTCAAACCAAGGATGCCAATGTGCTGGTACTTACGGAGGGGACAATCCTGGGCGGTGGTGCCTTCAGTCGTGTGTCCATCGTTACTGGTGAGTCGTCTGGTCAGCATGCCTTGCGTGGTTTTTGCAGAGATCGCGGGGCAGCAGGGAGCAGCATCACATGTGTCCATCCCATGCAGCATCACATGTAACCCAAATATTATCAGGTGGGCCTCGGGATGAAGTGCGAACCACTGTTGCAGCCCCCGGCTTTGATCAAACTCCACGCACTGTCTTACCTGTGTTGGAATCATGTTGGTGATGACTGCAGAGGAGTCCACTGGGCGGACATACGCACTCAAGCGCATGCGCAAGTCAGCTGTGGTGCAGTGCCCGGAGCACGTGTTCTGCGAGCAGGCCATCACCAAGAACGTGGCACACCCCTTCTGCATCCGACAGTACGCATCATTCCAGGACCGCTACCACCTGTACTTCCTGTTTGATCTGATGCCTGGTGGTGATCTGATGGATGTGCTGGTGGCTGAGGCCAAGGTCATCAAGCGGCGCGTGCCCCAAGCGTCGTGGCAAATCGCATGCCTGGCGCCCCAGGTCAAGATGCTGCAAGGCATGTCAGAGGACCTGTCCCGCCATTACATTGCCTCCATCGTGCTGGCGCTCGAGTACCTTCACAACAACAACATCGTGTACCGCGATCTCAAGCCCGAAAACGTCTTCATCGACGCCCAAGGCTACACCAAGCTGGGCGACTTTGGGTTCGCAAAGGTTCTGGAGAGCACTGGGCGCACATACACGTTCTGTGGCACGCCCGGGTGAGGCTTATGTTTGCAGCAGATCAATTCACTTTGCAGCTGTAGTGGTGCAGATGGCCTGCTGGATCTAGCACTGCATCCCTGCTCTTGATGACGCTCCTTACACTCTTGGTGCCTTGCGATCTCTGCAGGTATGTGGCGCCAGAGAATGTGCTCGCACACGGCTACAACTACGCTGTAGACTGGTGGGGACTGGGCGTGCTCATGTACGTGCTGCTCACCGGCCGCCAGCCATTCAGCACACCCAAGACAGATGATCCCATGGTGGTGATGCGCCGCATTGTGGATGAGAACTACAAGATCAAGTACCCACCCTACATGTCAGCCGCTGCCAAGGCGCGCAGGGCATGAGATGGCTGCAACAGGGCTTGATGTAGCTGCAGAAGGGCCTGAAAAGGGCCTGAGATGCCTGCAGAAGGGCTGAACATGGCTGCAGAAGGGCCTGAGATGGCTGCAGAATCTGCTTTGAGCTCCGCAGGATCCTTTCAGCCCTTTTCTGTACGATTAGCACACCTTGTGTTGAGAGAGAAGCTGGTACAAGCCAATGCATGAACAGCATCAAGGTGCAGTCGTGTTCTGGTATGTTCCCTCCCTGCTCATCACAAGCTGCAAACAACAGTTGTGGCGTGGCGGCATCGTGCCTGGTGTTCACAGGACCTCATTTCGCGCCTGCTGGAGCGCAAGCCTGCCAAGCGGCTAGGCATGCTGAACGGGCGTGCGTCTGACATCAAAACGCACAAGTGGTTTGAGGGCTTTGCGTGGGAGGAGCTGGAGGCGCGCCGCATGGCACCTCCACGCAAGCCCAAGGAGAGCGACATGAGCAAGCGCATCAAGGAGCTTGCAGAGAACGAGAAGCGCACGCCCACACCTAAGGAAACCCCGGATGAGCTCAAGGAGTGTGAGATTGTCTTTGCGGACTTCTAAGCAGCCACGTGCTGCAGGACACTTCCTCAGCAAGCTGTCAGGCTGAGTGGAACAGCTGGCAGCAGCGCATGCGGCAGGGCAGGGAAAGGGGCAGTGGCGGGAAGTTGACATCGGCAGCTGTTGGCGCTGTGATCAGATATCAAAGTGACATGTTGGGCTGTTGCATGCGGGGGCTGCTGTTATGGCTGGTGTGGCTTGACAGGCTGGCTTGTGTGGGCTTGAACAGAGTTCGTGACCAGCTATCCAACTGATTATGCTCATGCTGCTGGGCTGAGCGGATGAGGAGGGTGCCGCGAGGTCTTTGGTGTATGTGGTGTGACCCATGCTGCTGCTTGTGTGACTCTGCCTTCATCTCTCCTCGCCTCAAACAACGCCATTCCCTTCACGCTGATTTATCAAGCTGGCACTGCTGCCAGCGGGGGCAGCTGTCTATCTAAGGTTCTTCTGTGATGGAACAACCAGCTCGGGGCTGTTTCCCAGCCCTTGCTGTTTTGTCTGACAAACCGGGATATGTCATGGTGGGCTGTGTGGGGTCTGTGGTTGTTAACCTTATTCCTTGTGGGCAACAAGTGTGGGATGTGTGGGGTTTGTGGCATGTGGACGAATTCACGCCGGGAATAAGCGGCGGCTAGCATGCTTTGGGCAGGCCCTGCTTTCAGGCCGGCTGCCAGGTCTGTGCATGCAACCCTAGAACACAGGTATGCACCAGCTCTAACAACAAGGGCATGTGTGGCTGGAGCGCTGAGAGCAGTTCTCAGCCGAGGTGCATCCAGGATGCCCCATGCGCCCATGCACCCATGCATGGTCGCACCAGCCAGCGCCTGGTTCATGCAGATCATGCTCATTGCGACGTAAGGGGGAGGTTCGGATGGCGCTGAGCAGCGGGCGATGCTGACTTACAAGGTGTAGACTTGACGGTGTTCAGGGCCTGGATTGACAGTGGGTACCATCAGCACAAGAACTGACTCGTGATACATTGCAAGCACCTGGGGGATCATGTAACGTATGGCTTGTTCTGTGTATGAGGGGGCGGGGTGAATTGTGAACCGGGGTCAAATGTGACAATTTAAATTCTAA
>QAXD01000215.1:185189-202278 GCA_004335575.1 Haematococcus sp. NG2 | reverse complement strand
CCGGTGGCGGCTATGCTGCTGCTGCTGCTGCTGCTGCTGCTGCTGCTGCTGCTGCTGCGTGCCCACCTGCTGCTGCTGCTGCTGTGTGCCCAGCTACTGCTGGCACCAGGGGTGAGCAGTGCTTGCCGGACAAAAGGAGGTGCCATTGTGCATGAGGATGGTGACAGCATCAAGGCGCGCGGCCTCTGAGTCAACTGTGCCGCAACCTTGACTGCAGCCTGGAGTGAGGTGTGGGCCGAGGCTGTTGGGGGTGCAGCATGTGGGTCCCTCCCAGGCCCTGAGCGTGGGCAGGGCATGCGGCCTCGCCCATGCAGCTTGCATGGCGTTCTGGACGCGAGTACGCTCGCCATGCCAACGTGCGGCCTTGTCAGCAAACTGCTTGTGCTTGCGCTGCGCCAGCTATTTCGCTGTTGAGCCTGGATGCCCTGAACGTGGCAGCAACCCCAAAGCGATGCCTGTGATGGAGCCGATATATGGACCTGCTTGAGTGCTTTGTCGTGGGTTGTGCCAAGATCGCATCACGGCTAACAGCGCTTTGAGGTCAACCACACTGCCCAACATTGATGGCCCTTTCAGATTCTCCACACCTGCAGGGCGACTGGTGCTGGCGACTGGCCCACGAGAGCATGCTGTTGTGAGTCTTTCTTTGCGACGGGTCGCACCTACTGACGGGTCGCACCCACTGACTGGTTCCATCAAGCAAAACCGACGCTTCGCTTCTGCAGAGTGTATGATGCTTTAGCCGTCTAGCTTTCAGCAGGCGCGTCTAAAGGCCGGCATCATTGGGCTTCTGCTTCGTTGTGGGCACATGTACATGCACCCAGCATGGCCTGTCCAGCGCAACCCTGCTGTGTGCTGCTGGTAGTGTAAGCGCTGCAGCAGTATGTGAGGAAGCCCCGCACAAGCGATTACTGCACGCGTTACTAAGGACAACCTCATAAATCACCACCCCTCCTCACTCCACCTCATTCAATGGTCCTTTTAATACCCAACACTCCAGTGCAGTCGTTCCACACAGCACTCATTGCCCACTTTGCTTAACCGCTCCCTGACTCAGTTCTTTTTGATTGGCCTCACCACACCCCTGCCCCTGTTTGACACATTGTACATGCTCCTGTGCCCACCCCCCCTGTGCTGCCACACCCTGGCCCTCCCCCACAAGCTGCATGTGGCTGCCAGCACAGCACTCCTCGTCCTGCTGCTGGCACTGACAACAACCGGCACAACAGCTGCAGGTGGGTTGAGGGGTCTGGGTCGAAACCACAGGCCCTTGGGATGCAGCAGATCTGCTCAATTGGAGGGCATGGCTGAGGTGGCTCCCATTGGCCCCTGATGAGGCTGGGTACTGTCATTTCTGTGTGTGCTCGCCTGTGGTCTGTAATCGCCTGTGGTCAGCATTTACACCCCCAGGAGCGAGCACCCCCCCCCCCCCTACACACTCAGCTGTCACCCGCACCTCATGTACTGCCCCACTTCACGCGCGCGCACGTGCGCACATGTGCTCCACATGATTGCCCACAGCCCCCCCCCAGCTGCTGCTGACCTGTTTGTGGTGACCTGTGTGGCGGCTGCGTGTGCTGGAACCTGCTGTGTTGTCTAGCCACCTGCATATCCATCTATATATCCATCTGTGTATATCCATCTGTACATCCATCTGTGTATCTCCATCCTCTGCCCACAGGCCCTGCCCAGCTGGGGAGCACTACTGCTGGTCTGCATGCTGCGGCTCGCCACGAGAGTGGGGATGGCCCCACCCTGCACCCCCAGGCTGCGTTTGGCTACGAAAGCACCGATGACGTGAGCCTGCCAGGTAGGATGACTCGGATACTGTGCAGCACGCTGAACATACAGCACGCTGTGCATGCTGCAAGGTGGCACGTGAAAGTGTGGGCACTAGTATAGGAGACCCCCCGCCTGTCAGGCCGGCCTGTGACACTGCCTGTAGTGCTGCACCACCACACGTGTGCCCCAGCAACCACAACCAGTGCCCCAGCAACCACGATCAGTGATGTGGAATGTCAGATGTGATGGTGAAATCTGCAATTGTGGGTGCCCCTTCCCCACAGCTCTGCTGACAGCGTGTGAACCTGTCAGCCATGCCCCACGCCTGCCTTGGTGCACCAAGCACGAATCACAGAGCAGCAACCAGTTAGAAGCAGCGCGTGCATGCAGGCCTCTCATTCGCCTCACGTGGCCCTGCTGACTGTGCAATGTGGATCCCTCTGGCCTGTGCGTGCTCCCTGCAGACCCTGGGTTCCTGGCTGCTGGCCGATCAACCAATGAGGCTGCTGCTGCTGCTGCTGCTGCTGCTGCTGCTGCTGCTGTGAGCTCGCCTGACGGGCTGGACAGCCGCCGCCGCACCCTGCTGCAGTCCCTGGGCCATGTTCTGCACGCGCTGTACACCGCCACCGCCGGCATCCTGCCCCCGCGCGATGCTCTGTTACATCAGGACGCAGCGAAGCACGGCAACAGGCGGCTGGCCCAAGACTACTACGGGGATGACCTGGAATGGATTGGGCTGGAGGCCGTTGCAGTGAGCTCCCCCCTGCAGGACGGCCGCCGCCGCACCCTGCTGCAGTCCCTGGGGCACAAGCTGCGTACACTGCTGCACAGCGCCACCAAGGATGACACACCCCGCAGCCGTGCCATCAGGAGCCCCGCAACCAACGAGGGTGTGCCGCACAGCCGTGCCCCGCTGTCTGCGGATGGTGTCATCAGGGGACCTGCAACCAACGAGGACACCCCACGCAGCCGCGCTGTCCGTGCCCCGCTGTCTGAAGATGGTGTCATCAGGAGCCCTGCAACCAACGATGACACACCGCGCAGCCGCGCCCCGCTGTCTGACGATGGTGTCATCAGGAGCCCGGCAACCAAGGAGGGTGTGCCCACCACGCTGTCTGACGATGGTGTCATCAATGGACCTGAAAGGCAGCTGGCCCAATACTACGAGTTCGACGATGCCTACGACGCAGGCCTGGCTGGTGAGACACCCCGTACCCCTTACATTGTGCGCATGGTGCAGTGTGACCCATTCCCAGCTGATGAAAACACCCACCTTGAGCTGGCGCACCGAGCAGTTGTGCTCGGCTGGACGTGGTTGGATGCAGTGCTGTGTGCTTGTGCTTCACATGTCATGTTGGGACTTGGTAGCATCCTGGTTCCTGCACACATACCCCACCTGGAAGCATCCCCTGGGCTTGGGTAGTGCATGACCAATGGCATGGATGGATGACCCACATGCATGGAGCACGTGCATGCACGGCACACATCGGCCACTCACATAGTCTCAATCACATGGACGACTCCATGGTCTCACTCGCATGCACCACTCGCATGGACACTCACATGGACGCCTCACATGCACCACTCGCATGGACCACTCACATGGACTGTTTACATGACTCACCCTGTTCACACCCTTTTCAAAACGCACCACCCGCAGCTTCTGGCTTCCTGGCCCCTGGTCAGTCCACCGGTGAACGCGCCCTGGCCATCTCACGCAGGAGTAACGGCCGCCGCCTGTTGTCATCATCCTAGGCCATGGAACACAGGCGCTGTCCGCACTGTGTGCTGCGCTAATAATAATAACACGGCGGTGCCGTGTGCTGCGCTGCTGCTAGTTATTGGTGCCACACGTTGCTGCCACGTGTGTACTGCCAGCAGTACCGCCAGCTAGAACGAGCAGGCTTAGCTGTATGGCTGACGTGGCCTGGCACAGTTGTAGGGTTTAGGGATCTGGGGTCTAGGGTTCTGGGTTTTGGGGTCAGGGTTTAGGGTTTAGGGTTTAGGCCTGGTCCTGTGAGGATGCCTGGGACCCATGTCAGGATACATGGCCTGCCAAACTCTATTGGCAGGTCAACAAACTGCAGGCAGCATCAAGCCATTGCTGCAGGCGTGCCATGCCATGTGTGGCACATGTGGGGCGATACAGGAAAGGAATGATCCTACTGGTGGGTGCGTGGGCAAATCACATGATCAGTATACAACAGTATTTGCGATGTCCAGACGTTGCGCTCGAGTGGTTGATTATACAACAGTTGAATTTGCAATGTCCTGAACTGCATTCAAGTGGTCGGTTTAACAACAGTATTTGCAATGTCCAGAAGCTGCCGTGCGCTCAAGAGATCTGTCAAACAACAGTATTTGCAATGTCCAGACGTTGTGCTCAAGTGGTTAAATAGTTTTGGATGCTTATTGTGTCATAGTGTTGGCCAGGCTTGGAACGAATAGCAGGTGTGGGCGACGGCGACAGGTGCATGTGCACGCTGCAAACAGTTGTGTGCGGAAGAAGAACATGTTTGTAGCTGTAGGGCATCATGCAGCTCGGCTTGTAACGCACGAGCAACTGCTCGGCTTTGAGTTGACCAAAACACAACCAAAACACACAGCCTTGTGCATGCACACGGGTCCATGTGCAGACACATGGTGCAGCTTGCACAGGGCGGTTGGTGCTGCGTTGACTCTATCTGCCCCCATCGTGCTTGTGCGTTCCCGGTTTGGCAGAGCAGCACGATGCTACGTGAAAATGCCCAATGGCCCCTGGCAAGACTTCGCACAACTATGGCTCAGGGGCGATCGCGCTGCATCTAACACGTGCGACGGAAAATACTCATGGATGTATCGTACACAGGACGAAAATGCACCAAGTGCTTCAGTCGAGACCTGACAGCTCGGCATAGATGGGCGAACAGCATTGTCCTTGTAAACATTTTCTCTTAATAGCATATCCCCACCACGTGGTGTACACCAGGTAAGAACCAACAGGGCGCACCTATATACTTGCCAGCGATGGTACATTTGATCCGCAGCAGCAGCAGCCGATGATCAGCAATTCATGCAGTAATAACAGAGCTCGAAAGGGGCTCTAAGGCAAGATGCCATGGTGGTGATGACATCACCATGTGCTCCCTGTGCTCCACATGCTGTGCCAGCTGTCATTGGCTGATGGTCTTAGTGCACTGGGACACTGTGCAACGTGAGCCCCTGCTGTTTGGGCAGGTTACTGCACCTCTGTCACATGCACCAACTGCCTCACACAATTCCCTTGGTATTCCTTGGTTCGGCAAACGTGCCACACACAATTCCTGCGCCTTGGTAGCCGCTCGCACAACCCAAACATCAGAAAAACCACCGGCCTGTCCCCTTCACAGGGTTTCTGCTGCCACACCACATCCCTGCCCAGTCATCGTCCTCACAGACAGACATGCTGCACATGGGCCGGTATGCCAGCTGCACGTGTCCCCCTTGCGCGCTGCGCCTGGGCTACTGCGCAGTAGCCCTGCTGCTGCTGCTGCTGCTGCTGACCATGGACCACGCCTCAGGTGCGGGTAGGCTGAGCCTCTGATCTCTCTATGTGTGGTGGTGGTTTCTGAAGGACGCAAGCACCTGCGCACAAGCTGGGGTGGTTAGGAGGCACGCAGCGGCCTGGGTGCAAGCACGCGCCCCGTTCCTTAACCCAGTCAAGCAGGCATTGCGCAGGGCTGCTAGGTGATAGGGGGCATTGAGACAGCTGGCCTCAAAATGTGTGTGTGGTGGTCGTAACTTGTGCGCAACATCACGCCAGCCAACTGAACTGCACATCCGGCCAGCAGGCACATGCACACAGGCACTGCAGAAAGGCATGGGCCTGCATTCCCCTGGTGCTTGGCAAATGCTTGCCCCCGCACCTGCTGCTGGTACATTCCCTGGTTGGAGCATGCATATGGGCACGTACCTTGCGGCCCCAATGCGGCCCCATCTGGATGACTGCATCCCAAACCACCAACCAAACCAAAACGAACATGAGTACACACCATGCCCAAACCCACGTGCCCGCAATCCCTGTGGTCGCTGCACACACCACATCATGTATTCATGTGAGC
Organism: Haematococcus sp. NG2; assembly: GCA_004335575.1. NCBI lineage: Eukaryota > Viridiplantae > Chlorophyta > Chlorophyceae > Chlamydomonadales > Haematococcaceae > Haematococcus > Haematococcus sp. NG2. The sequence goes on along the minus strand of QAXD01000215.1, from coordinate 196,417 downwards.
TTCAAGCCCCTGGATGGCTCTCGTCTCCCCTCTGTCAGGCTAATCAGCGAGCAGGAGGCCGCGGAAGATGTGTGACATGGTCACCCACACGCAGCTGTAGCGCGGCTCATAGCAAGCAAGACTGTAGGGGTACTACCCACACATGCATACATGGTACCTGCTACATGCCCACACCCACATGTACTACCCACACATGCACACATGGTACCTGCTGCACGCCCACACCCACACGCAGCTGGGGGCGGGGCTGCAACGTCTGCGGCCCTGTCGTCTTTTTCAGCCTTCAACATCGGGATGGGCCGCTTCGGTCGCGTGGGTGGCTTTGGTCGTGGCCGCCGCCTGTCCCAGCTGCTGTATGACAATGCCTACGACGAGGACCTGGCAGGTGGGTGTAATAATATCAACATGGCGTTTCACAGATGTGTCTGCATGCCGGAGCCTGACAGTCATTAGCCCAACACCATCACTAGATGCCCAAGCTAGTCCTGAATACTGGGAGCCATACCTACCTGCACCGTGGCTATCTGCCTCGTACTGCACCCCTTTTGCCTCCTCTGCTGCAGTCTCCTATAGCTCGTGCCAGCTCAGGTTGTACCTGCCGGCAGGCACAAGCAACTGCCCAGAAGCTGCACTACCTCCTGCCACCCCAGTGCAATAGTGCTTTGCTGCACTGCTGTGTGTCTGTGACGGCTGCATTGCACGGCATGCAGCAGCCGCTGCTTCCCACCTTCCCTTACACCCAAACATTGACCACAGGCTCTTGATGTGCTTCAACTGACCGCCCTTCCTCTCTTTTCCACTCTACACTCCCCTCCTGCGTCCGTGCATGGCTGCTGCCGACTCCACACACATGCTTGGTCCCTGATCCCCACAGGTGCTGGCTTCTTGGGCGCTGGCCAGGGTTCAAGCCTGCGTGCCCTGGCGCTGACTGCACCCGACCGCCCCGGCCGCCTCCTGTCCTCACACACTGCTGATGACACTGCTGGTACCGCTGCTACTGCCAGTACTGCTGACGATGCTGCCCGTACCGCCGCTACTGCCAGTACTGCTGGTACTGCCACTACTGCCGGTACTGCTGCCATTGACGAGACTGCGGCTGCGAGTGATGCCGACGTCTATGTTGACGAACTGGATGGCGATGCTGGTGGTGTGGGGCGTGAGCTGGAGCAGCTGTACTACGACAGCTCTTATGACCAGGGCCTGGCTGGTGAGGCATTTCTTTGGGCAGTGATCATATCTTCACTTGCATCCTGATGCAGGCACTTGTGCTCTTGTTAATAACAAAACCCTGTCCACATCATCAGGCAACAGGCATGCGGGGCTGTGACATGCCTGTTTTGGCAGTGGGTCGGGTAGACCTCCTTCATCACTCATAAAAGTCATAACCCACCGACCACCCCACGCCACAACTGGTAATACTAGTAATAGTAACACGGCTTTTCGCAGATGTTTCTGCATAGCCTGACAGTCAGAAGCTAAAACACCATCACTAGAGGTCCAAGCCAAATCCGTCACAACCCGACAACGGATACCCACTGACATAACCCGCACCATGGCAGCGGCGCTCAGCTGTTGCCGGCACACATTCAGTACTCAATCATGGCCTCATGGCAGCGGCATTCAGCTGCTTGCCGGCACACGTTCAGTATGGGTACTACATTCTCACTCATGCCATCATCTTCTGATGCACTGCCACTGCAGCTTCCGGATTCCTGGCTCCTGGTGAGTCCACAGGGCAGAGGGCTTTCGCGCTGACTGCTGGTGACCGCAACGGCCGCCGCTTGTCCTCACGTACTGTGGATGACACTGCCCGTACCGCCGCTACTGCCAGTACTGCTGGTGACGCTGCTGCTGCCACTACTGCCGGTACTGCTGCTGGTACTGCTGACATTGATGAGACTGCGGCTGCGAGTGATGCCGACGTCTATGTCGAGGAACTGGATGGCGATGCTGGTGGTGTGGGGCGTGAGCTGGAACAGCTGTACTACGACAGTGCTTATGACCAGGATCTGGCTGGTGAGACCCCTGATGTGTTTCTTTGGGCAGTGGTCATGCGCATCCTGATGCACACACTTGACCTCGTGTTCATCCAAAGACCCTCTAAACAGGCAACAGGCATGCGGGGCTGTGACACGCCCTTCCCCACTTCCTACCAGCTGCACCAGCTGCGCCTCCGCTGCGGCCCTAAAACCCTAAACCCTAAACCCTAAACCCTAAACCCTCATGCCCACTCACTTCCTCCTTTCCCCAGCAATCCTCTCCCTCCTCAACTGCCTCATGGCCCTTCCGGATTGGTAGACCTCCATCATGCTCATCACTCATCACCAGCTGACCACCCCACGCCACGACGGATACCAACCGACATACCGTAACATAACGCAGCATCGCGGGTTTAACCGCGCAAAGCCGTGTAATGATGATGATGATGATGATGATGATACGTAACATGACAACACAGCGGCGTCCAGCTGCTTGCCCTCACTCATCTTTTGTTACTCACTCATGCCATCATTTTGATGCACTGCCACTGCAGCTTCCGGATTCCTGGCTCCTGGTGAGTCCGCAGGGCAGAGGGCTGTGGCGCTGACTGCCGGTGACCGCAACGGCCGCCGGTCCCTGCGTACTGCTGCTGGAAGTACACCGTCCCGCCGCATGCTGCGCGCGCAGTAGGGCGGCGCGTGAGACGGCAGCAGGCAGCTGCGGTGCAGCAAACGTACTGCTGGTTGTACTGATGGTGTACTGCTGGCTGTACTGCTGGACGTGCTGCTCGCGCTGGGTCCACGGTGGCGCTGGTTGAGCCGCTGGTTTGCGTGTACTGCTGACTATACTGTGGGCGTACTGCTGGTGTACTCTGGTACTGTGCTTGACGAAGTGAAGGATGAAACCTGCTGGCTCTGTGCTTTTGCAGTGGCATGCTAAGTTGTGGCCTAGAGATCGTCAAAGGCCTTGGGTTTGGCAGACACAGCGGGAGGCCGGTGCTGATGGCGGGCACCAGCGGTAAAGAAGGTCGTACTGCAATTGTTAGTTGCTGGTTGGTACTGCAGTTTGGTAGTTAGTTGGTACTGCAGTACTGCCTTAGTGGCTGGTACTGCTTTCATGGCAGCCGCACTGCAGGACGGATGCAGACATGGGTGCAGTTGAACGGGCCAGCGACAGTATCTAGTCGCAGGGACAGGGCATTTTGGCTTGTTGAACACAGGTCTTCAGGCTGCGCGAGCGTCCATGTTCGCACAGGCATAAGTTAGTCGTGCCACATACTACACACAGCAACATAGTGGATGAGTGGAGAGGGTGCTGCAAGGGCAATTAACGAGCGCTGAACATTGTGGCTGGGTATGGCAGGGCATTGATGGGGTGGTTGGTGGTTGAGGCTGTTGCCATGTTGGTGGACAGTGGCTAGAGAGCGATTGTTGTGCTGATGATTTTTGGACAGGTTTTGCTGCCGGAGAGCCGCTGCCTTGCTATTGATTTCGCCCCAGCATAATCTGTATTGTTGTTTTTCATTGTTTGATTGAGTGCCTTGATCGGAAACAAGCAGGAGAGCGGCTTGAGTGCACAACACTGCTTCCAGGCACAACACAGAGTTAAAACAAACACAGCGCCCTGTTAAAATTCAACCCCAAAATCCCCATGCGCAAGGGCGAACTCAGCAAGTCAGGCACCTGGAAGCACGCCCATAGCCCTGGCTCTGTACTGCTTGTACTGGCGGCGGTGGCAGCAGCAGCAGCAGCAGCAAAACGCAGCTGGTTTGAGCACGCAGTCAAACGACAAATTCATGACGGGCTGCACACAGCGAACTGTGTCGCATGGCACAGCAGATCCGCTCTCATCCTCAGTTGCCGCATACAGACTGCTGCTTTCATTGGGGAGGATGGGGTCAGGAGGCCACAACTCAAGAAAAGGCACAGAACGCTCGCATGATGCGCAAGTCATTGGGAGCAGGGGCCTAGCGCGTGATGCGCAAGGAAGAGCGACAGCAAGGCTAGATCACTGCAGCTGACGCTGTGATGCGCCAGGCACAATGTCAGCAAGGCTAGATCACTGCAGCTGATGCTGTGATGCAACGCTGAGTGGATCAGGTGCTGATGCCCATGCCGACCATCATTCGCCCTCTTGACCTTGGCCCCCACCTTCTGATGTTTCAACTTGGCTGCAGGGTTCACTGCAGGGTTGAGTGCAGAGGCTGCTGGCCATGCAGCATCCAGACTCATAATCAGTGCTGCATGCAGCATACTGCTGCAGCATGCTGCTGCATGTGCTCACCATGGGCACGCTGTAGCTCGCCTTGGCGCCGACTTGAAGCTCCTGGATGTGTGGCTGCATGCTCTAGGCTTCTACGTTGGTACCTTGATGCCTTGAACGAGCTGCACGCTCAAGGCGACGGTCGCGATGGACCTGAACGGCTGCTTGCCAGCTGGAGCTGAGATTGAGACCTCAAAATGCATTCGTCCAATGGAATGATGCTGATGGATGCCATCAGGTCTGATAGGTGGTCAAGCACCCGACCGGTCGATGCCTGCAGGCCGCCTGCAGTTGGTATATGCTAAAGGATTGGCCTATGTTTCACGAGCGGTTGAGCGTTGCACCAGGTTGCACGTGACACAAGCACAAGTCTTAACATGCGCGGGAACTGTGCAATGCCATCGCAAGGCTATTCCCGCAGTGGCCCATCTGCAACAGCACCATTTGTTCGCGGCCCAACGAACTGCTGTCTCATCTGAGTGGCAGTTGGTTGCAAGCACCTCACATTGCTACCACATACAGTTTGGCTCATTCTGCGCCCACGAGGTCAGCACCTACGGCCACAGACAGATCCACTGGTTGCTCAGCTGTTGGCCTGACCACTACTACCACTGCCACGTCTGTCAAAGTCTTGAAGATATCTGATGGTGCCGCACATCCCATCTCGCCCCACCAATGCGCCACATGTTCCCCACCTACACTTGATGGGCACCTGCTCAACAGCCCTCCTGCTGCTGCTGTTGATGGCATTGGGCCGAGCGACAGCTGAGGGTGGGTTGCAAGGCTGACATGTCCTGCGATGCAGGCCACACACAAACAGCAGTCTGATACGGGATAGAAAGCTAGATGAGGAGGGGCAAGGGGTGTAGGTACACAGCAACGTATGGACAGCCAGTGGGGTTGTCCTTGTGCTGTCATGCCTCTTCCCTGGTGCATGGTGGTGTGGACACTCAAGCAACCACCCAACTGCCGTGAGCAGTTCGTTCGTTGCGGCCAGTGTGCAACAGCCTGGCCTTGCTCCTCCCTTTTTTCCATGCCCCAGCCTTGCGTCTGCCCACTGCATGCACCGCGCCTCATACACACACTCATACACACATGGGTAGTGCTGGCTAGCCAGGTCCACCCACCACCAACCTACTACTTGGCTGCTACCATCACACATGATAATAATAACACATGATGGCATGCACCAAACACTCACAGGTGTCACAGCTGGCGTGGCCTCTGCTGATGCCAGCATGGGTGGCGGCCGGCAGTTATCCCAGCTGCTGTATGACAGTGCCTACGACGAGGACCTGGCTGGTGCGTGTGCCTGCCTCTCATTGCACTGCCATTCCTTCTGCCGTCTCTGGTATGGTATCCTGCAAGATGTGTATAATGGTACTGACCTCTTGGGTATCTGGAGCATTTAAGGGGTTGCAAAGCTCACTGCACAGCAGCTGCACAGCAGCCAGCCACACACCCTGGAGAAAAACACCAACGCTGAAGGGCTTGATGCACGCGCACACGGCTCACGCAATGGCCAGGTTCTGGCTCTTGCAGCAGTGACCAGGCTGCCGCAATCTGCTGTTGGTGTTGACACAATCACGAATACCGAGATGACACGCGGATGATCGACTGCTGCTGCTCCACAACCACATGCACACTCGCTCTCCCGCACAGTCCCAAATACCGAGCTTACACACGTGCGTCCCCTTCTTGATCTGCAGGTAGCGGCTTCCTGGCAAACGGCCAGTCCATAATCAACCGGGCCGTGGCACTGACTGCACCTGACCGCCCCGGCCGCCTCTTGTCCTCTCACACTGCTGGTGACACTGCTGGTACCGCCGCTACTGCCAGTACTGCTGGTGACACTGCTGATGACGGCGCCGAGCTGGTCAAAGAGATGGTTGGTGATGATGGAGGTGTTGGGCGCAACCTGGAGCAACTGTTCTACGAAAATGCATATGACCATGATCTAGATGGTAAGGTCTTGGCTGCACTGGTGCTTATTGGACAACAATGCATGCTCTGTGCGGCTCAAGCTCACAGTGCTGCCATCCACTGCCAGCCCCCTGTGTTGACCCTCCAGAGAGAGCCACATGCCACTGTTGTTGGACGACAAGCAACCACTGTCAACCATTCGGCTGGTCTCACGCACCTCCAATAATTCTTGCGGTCTGACATGAGTTGCCATGGACAGCCCTCTTGCAAGCGTCTGAAAGCTGTGATAGTGATACAGTCATCGCTGTTCCGTTTTGGTACACTGGCCCCTCATTGCATGGCCCATACATGGCCGCTCATTGCATGGCCCATGCAGGTGCGGGTCTCTGGGACCCTGCTGGTGCATCCAGCAATCCGCGTTCTGCGAGTGGCCACCATGGACACAGGCAATCTATGGCACTGACTGCAGCACCTAGCCGCCCCGGCCGCCTGGCCCGTGCCCTCCAGACGCTGCAGTCCCTGCGTACTGCTGCTGGCAGTACACCGTCCCGCCGCATGCTGCGCGCGCAGTAGGGCGGTGCGTGAGACGGCAGCTGGCAGCTGCAGTACAGCAAATGTACTGCTGGTGTACTGCTGGTTATACTGCTATGAGTACTGTTGGTGCTTGGTTGTACGGCTGGATATGTATCCACGTGTGCTGCTGACGTTCAAATGTACTGTTGGTGTACTGCTGGTGTACTGCTGGTGTACTGCTGGATGTATTGCTAGGTGCTTGGCTGTATTGCTGCAGTGCTGCTGCTGAATGTATCGCTGGTTATTGCCTGCGGTGGTTGTACTGCTTATGCCATGCTGTTGGCAGTGTTGATCTTCATTCAGGGGAAGGACATCTAAGAGATGGAGAAGTCTGACAGGATGCAGCACTGCTGAGTCGGTGAGCGGTGGTGGGATTCATGTGATGCTACATAACCCTGCACGGCAGAGGCTTGGGCCACTTGTGGGTGCAGTGGGGCGGAGCAACGGGCACAAGCAAGCGGAATGCGGGCTGAATGGCTGGCCTGCGTGTACCCTGCGTATAGCAAGTTGTTTTGTGTGGGAATTATGAGTCCGCGCCATCACAAGGGCAAGAGTGATGGATGAATCACAGACCATCCTGCTGCACGCTGGAAGTCCTGCCTGAATGTCGTGGTGCATTGCCGAGCTATTCAACAGTTGAAGCTGTTGCTGTGTTCCAGTATTTTTGTTTGGCTGCACCCAAGAGCTGTTGGTGTGCTGGTTGGTTTGTTTCAGGTTGAGATCAACGAACAACACTGCCATGCTAGTGACTGTGATGTTCATTGCTTTGGCGCCTGACTGACTACCGGTACCTGTTGTCGATCTGCCACAAGACGAAAAGCCCTTGACAAAGCCCTTGACTGGCTTACGGTGTAACAACAACTAACATAAAGACATACACACAGGGGCGTGCAGTGCAGGTTCTGCTGCGCTTCTGGTTGGTTGCAAAACCGCGTGTTGTTACAAAAGCATCCCTAAAGGTCATCTGCAGCAACCCAGGCACCTGAAAGCACGCCGTTACCATCGGCCCATTCCCTCCGTCTACACTCCTAGTTGGCATAAGACTGCAGCAGCAGCAGCAGCAACAACAGCAGCAGCAGCAGCAGTGGCAGTAGCAGCAGCGGCAGTAGCAGCAGTAGCAGCAGCAGTGGCCCCCGTCCCCCAGCGGCTGGAAGTAGCCGGGGCTGGGAGCTGCGGAGTAGCCGCTGCCAGGCTGGCCACGCACGCGCGCGATGAGTGACCTGCAGTGAGCCACACCACGGGGGTCACACAACCCAGTGTGAGCGCACGGCTCCAGAAAGTGAGAAAGAACAACTCAACATGTGGGTGCACGGCTCAAGGAGTGTGCCACCAACCTGCACTGTTGCAGTAGCTGCATTAAGCGCTGGCGAAACACTGCCCCCGCTGACCTTTCCAGCGCCTGCTGCAACTGCCGCCCCCCCACCGCCCTGCACCGCTACAGCACCTGCAATGAGCGCTGCTGCCATGTGCACACTGCCCTGGCCTCTTTGCACGCTGCCTGCTGCTGCAGCTGCAGCCTCCCCACCGCTCTGCACCCCTTCAGCAGCGACACTGAGCACTGGCGCCACCCTGCCCCCAGCACCGGGCACACCCCCTGCTGCTGCTTCAGCCTCATCACAAAATACTGAGCCCTGCCGCCATGTGCAGTTGTGCACGTTGTCCCGCCACCCTGCACGCCGGCTGCTGCTGCTGCTGCCTACACCGCTGCAGCAACTGCACTGAGCCCTGCTGCCATGTGCACACACTGCCCCCACACCCCTGCACGCTGCCATACTCAACCAATGCCAAAGCACCACCAAACTCTTGCGTGCGGACACCTTCTTGGCACGACCTTCATTCATTCATTCTTGCTGTGCACGCCTCCTCACAGCTGCTGCAGCCACTCGTGTGCCAAGGCCGCGTCTGCTGTCAGCGCCGCTGCACTCTTTCTCTTCCTCCCCCTTGTGGCTGCCTCCTGCTGTGGCACTGACTTGCTGAGCAGCATGGCCACAAACGATCGTCCTGTGTCAGACCAGCCAGCTGCCATCATGCCCTGCAGCATGCAGCCGATCTGGTACAGATCAGAGGCAGGCGTGAAGTACGCTTCCCCACCCCGCTCTTCCAGCGTGTCTGAAGTCCAGCCCGAGAGCTGGTCGCAGCCACGAGGCAGCGGCTTCGTCGCACTCTTGCAGTGCTCCAGGTCGATGACCATGCAGTGCGTCTCGTCCACCCACACGACGTTCCGCCGCGAAAAGTCGGAGTGCACGATGCCGACCTCGTGCAGGACCTTGGCAGACATCACGCAGGCCCACGCCGCCCGGCGCGCGTCCTGCATCACAGGCAACACACCAAGGGACGCGTCACCATGCAGCCAGCAAGTGGCCTGTGACGTGTCTGGTAGTGCAGCGTGTTAGCGGGATGAAGGTGAGCCCCGTGCCTTCTAACAACCACCAGTTGTTGGAAGGCACGCTACATGCACCTGCATGGGAGCAGAAACCCTGACCAATGCACAAGCTCACCTCTTCCGTGCTGATATCCCGACGGCAGCCAACAGGGGCTGTGCACACTGAGAAGTCTCCAGATGTAAAGAAAGGGCCTTTAACAGCATAGGCAAGGAACGGCTTCTTGCGCGCGTGTCCCTGGAGCTTAGCCGCCGCTGCCGCTGCTGTATATGCGCTCGTAAGAAGCTGCTGGCTTGTGCCAGCATCACGGCAGAAGTTGCTGAACTGACTGATTGTCTTGACAACGTGCCGAGGGGTGATCATCGTGGTACATGACCATGGGTTGCTCACACTGCCTTTTCCACGCTGCTGCGGGAGCCACAACGGCAACCGGCGCTCAATCGGAGGCAACTGCGATGCAATCTTGGCCAGAAGGCGGTAGCATTGGATGATGTAGCAGACCGCATCCAGACGGCCCCTGCTTGTATCCAGGTCCAGTGGCAGCCCGACACTGCTCACCTGCACATCAGGGCAACAAGGCGCGTGTGTGCGTCGTGTGGGGTGCTGGCTCAGCTTTCCCCTGTCCTGTTCTTTGCTGCTTGGCGGTGCAGGAGGTGCCCACTCCTCCCTTCCCCTCCCATGTAACAACCTTCATTCAGCTGTCATGAGCATGCAAGGGAAATTAAGGGGTGCTAGCAGCTTGCTGACGCCAAGGTGTATGCCAGGTTCAACCCAAGAAGCGTTTAGGGTTTAGGGTTTAGGGTTAAGGGTTAACCCCGGAAAGGCGTTGGCACCTCACCTCCCCAGCACGACTGATGTAGCAGAACTGTAGCTTGAGCCCCGATGCTGCGTAGCCTGGGATGCCAGGCACATGACCGTACTGTCCTGCACCCAGGCCCTCCTGCACATGCCACTTGAGGTCGTTGATGGCCTCCCGCAGCAGGCCGTCAGCCTTGTCTTCTCCTATCATCAGTGTTGCCAAGCTGTACACCGCTAGTGTACCAGGCCGGTCATTGATGGCCACAGCAGAACTGCGGCTGCCTGCAGCCCTCCCTATGCGGTTGAGAAGAAGGGCTATTGACAGGGAGATGTTGGAATACCTTGCCAGAATTCTGAAGGTCTCATAGAACATGCTGTGCATGGTGATGGTTGTTTGCAGCTCGCTTCCGGCATCAGCGAAGCATCCCTCGAGCAGTCGGGTGAAGACAGCAGTCGCCCGATGGCCACCAGCTACTGGCTTGAGAAGGGACCGCCGCGATATGCCCAGCTCTCTCAAGGTTCTGAGATCGGTATCCATGACTGGGATTCTCAGGCGGGTGCGATCTGCACAAGGAAAGCAACCAAACCATCAGAGCATGCCCAAGTATGCAAGGCCATGATGTACATGCATGCCGCATGGCACCCAGTTTCTGCCTTGCCTGGTCTTGCCCGCTTTGTTTTGCAGGCTTGCTGTGGGGCGGTTGCCGAGTCGTGCCTGTTGCGCTCTCTCATCCGTAACACCCCTTACCCTTACCATGGTGCCCTCACCTGTTAAAAGGGCTAAAAGCTCTGTTGCGTTTGTTGGAAGCGCCCCCAGGGCTGGGAGAGAATCAATCATCTGGGACACCAACTGACGTGACTGGTCCTCTGCAAGCAGAAAGCAATGGTCGGCATCAGACTGCACAAACTCATCCAGAGCTCCTCATCAGTGCTGCCACTGGCGCAGCCGCTTGTTGTGGCTCTGCCATGCCCCACCTTGCGCTGCCAGATGGTGCTTGGTTGGATATGCTGAGTGCAAGCACCCTCGCAGCGGCAGCTGTATCGTGGTTGAATCAGCAACAGCAGCTCCACACAGCTGGGGAGTTCCAGCATCACACCCCCCCAACCCGCTCCCACACCCACCTGAATGAATGAAGGTCGTTACACTGGAGGGAATGGGAGGAGTGGGTACACCTGATGGCGCATGGCTGTGCTGCGCGGCTGCATCCGCTGTGGGTGCACAGCAGGGGAGCAAGGCAAACATGAGAGCGGGCAGGCACGGCCATCAGCCATGCAACTCTACACTATCGCCCCCGCCCCCCTACCCCAACC
>QAXD01000215.1:140753-158941 GCA_004335575.1 Haematococcus sp. NG2 | reverse complement strand
TGGGAGGCGATGGAATCCGTACGTAAACCCTAAACCCTAAACCCTGAATGGGGTTGAGGGGGCGTGGCCTAGGGTTTAGGGGCTGGGGGAGAGCGTGAGCTGCAGTGGAGCTTCTGGCCAATGTTATCCTGAGGGGTGTAGCCAGTGCAAACCAATAGACGCAGAACACAGAGGCCTGTGTTTCTCATGGTCAATGTGCCGGGGGGTTCAGTGGTGGCGGCGCTGTTGACGTTGCACAGAAACTTGTGCTGAGCATCATGCACGTCTGAACTCGTTATTTATTATCAACCACAACTTGCACACCCTCCACAGCTGAACCTGAGCTCCAAGTTCCTGGACGCTCCCTGGGTGGCAGCAGCTGAGAAGGAGGCTCGCGCAGCAGGGTCGGCAGTGGGGCGCGTGCAGTGCACATGGAACCAGGCGTGCACTGCCACAGGCCGTCTTTCCAGCTCTGGCCCCAACATGCAGGTCTGTGTGCCGTCTGTTGTGAACGATCAGGTGACGTGTTTTTTGTTTTTTGGCGATGGGTCAACCCCATCGCACGGATGTGGGACCCGGATCAGAGGAAGGGAGAAAGCACGAGGCAGGGGAAGGCGGGGCCACTCCGCAACAGCCCAGCAGACATGCACCACCACCTGTACCATCTGTATCTGGTCACGCTGGCATTCAGGCTCACTTTCCTGCCGTCCAGACCACTCAGGAGTGTACGGCATGTGGCCAAACCCATACATCTACTGCCATTTCCTTGTCAACACCTTGCCTTCATCCTTCACATGCACCTCGTACTTATTGCCTGCTGCCACTCTCACTGACCTCTATCCCTCACCAATTCGCTGCCTCAGCCACTGACATTGAGCTGCTCAACATCTGCTGCCCTCATCTTTGCTGAACGACCTCGTCTTTGCTGGACCTGCGCTGCTTGTGCATTGCCTGTGCCCCCTGTTCATTGCCTGCGCCCCCTGTTCATTGCCTGTGCCCCTCACAGGCCATCACCAAGTACACGGTGTCCACGCGCACAGGCGCCCGCAGTGGTGGCCGTGTGTCAGGTGGCGCAGCACTGGCTGGTTATGCCCCAGGTACGACGAGTGGTGCACAGCTGTCACTTTAAACTTACAGAAACATCTGTGAAAAGCCGTGTTATTATGATTGTGTCAGTTTGTCCCATCAGTGTGACCTGTAGGCGTTCCTGCGCCACAATCTGGCACTCAACGTAGCACAGACATGGTCAGACTGTACCCTTCAGCACGCTCTGGAACTGCTGACATGCTCTGGCTCATGCCGTATTGGTTGGCGTGCCTGTTGGCATGCATCGCCTGCCTCTGGGATCTGACCACTGCTTTGCATCCATGAAAGGGCAGGTGGTCGGGCATGTTCTGGTGCGGTCCTCTGATGCCATGTACCATGGCTTCACAAGCACAGAGTGCGCAGTCTGACTCACAACATACGGTGCACCTGCCCACAGGCTCGCATGCAGCAGCCGCCCGCCAGCCGCCCGCGTGTGTGGGCACTGATGAGCAAACGGGGCACAGTGAGGTGATCAACATTCGTGACGCTGTGGTGGCACCACCTGGCCGCGTCCTCATCAGCGCAGACTACTCACAGGTAGTTTGAACTACTCACAGGTAGTGTGAACTACTCACAGGTAGTGTGAACTGAGGCTGGGGCGGGGTGGCTGGCGGGGTCCAGGGTTGAGGGTTGGGGATGAGGGTTTAGGGTCAAGGATTTTTGCTCCCCCAGCCCACTGTTTGTGCCCCACACATCTCACTCTTCTCCCTTGCCATTATCATTCCTCTTGCCGTTTTGCCCCCCCCCGCCCCGCCGTCACTCCTTCCCTAAATCCCTCACTCCTCTGTCCCCACGGCCCAGATCGAGCTGCGTGTGCTGGCGCACCTGAGTGGCGACCCTGCTCTCATCAGCCTGCTGCGGCACGCAGGAGTGCACGGTGACGCGTTCCGCTTCATTGCAGCGTCCTGGCTCAAGCAGCCGGGCCACACCACTGGAGGGCCCACTGGGGCGATGGGACCGGCTGGCAGCACCGATGGAGGCAGGCACAGTGGGGGCAGGCCGTTGCCGGCTGGCAGCAGCGGTACCGCCTGCGGTACAGCAGCTGCTGCACAAGGCAGCTTTGCTGCTGCACGAGGCAGTACAGGCGGTACAGATGTGGCTGGAGTGACCAAGGAGGAGCGTGAGCTGGCCAAGAGGATCGTGTACGGCATCATCTATGGCCAGGTGTGATGCTGGGGCTGTGTGTGGTGTGGCATGAAGGGGGATCAGACAGCACCACTGCCGGAACGCAGCAGGCGAATGCAGGCGCCGCTTACATGGTTTGCTCATAACTTGCTCTGCCCGTCTTGCTCTGCCCGTCTTGCGCCCGTGTCTGCCCGTCATGCGCCTGTCTTGCTCTGCCCGTCTTTAACGTACAGTGTGCGGCTGGTGAATGTACCGCCGGGTTGCCGCTGCAGCTAGCATAACCTCCGGCCACACCAATGCTGGAAGGATAGCTGCAAGTTCACAGGGTCATGATTGTGTGCATGCTATTTTGGTGCAGGGCGCGTTTGGGCTGCAGCAGCAGATGGGGCGTGATGCTGTGAGCCTGGACCGTGCAAAGCTGCTGATTGAATCCTTCCTGGCACACTTCTCAGGCGTGCGCGCGTACATCGCCCGGTGCCAGGTGCTTGCGGGGGATGTGGGTGGTTGCATGAGTGCTGCAGTGCTTGCGCTTGCGTTGTCTGTTATTTCTGTCTGCAGTTATTATAAGGCCAATAAGGGTCATGTGGCAACCACACGCACGGGAGGCACCTGCTGACATCACGCTGTGCATGCTGCCCCTGCCCCATCCTATCACTGCGCCTTCAACCCTTGTTTGGGCAGAGGCGTTACGCAACATTTCCACTGCTTCCACGTTCCAGTTCTTGTACTATAAGAAGTAGTGACTACTTCTTAAGTCAGTTGACCGTCAAGATGCTGGATTGCACTGTATGTACGTGTTGCTTCACCCATATCACCATACGGGTTGCTGGTGCTGCACCCCAGGCCGCGGCACAAGCTGATGGCTACGTGACCACCATGGCTGGACGCCGCCGGCCGTTGCCTGGCCTCGCATCACTTGACAGCAAGGTATGCTGCAGGTTGCTTCCCTGGGCTGGGATTCTGGGGGGTACCACTACATCCTTACGGGACTGTGCGGACAGCACAACACATCAGATGGTCAAAGCAGGCACCAGGGAAAAGTCTAAAGACCTTCAGCCATGGCGCCATCGATGCTATCTAAACCCAGACCTGACCCACAAGGCTCACACCCTGTCATGCGCAACCTGCTGTGTGCTGCTGGTGGCAGGCGCGCGCGGAAGCTGGCCGGAAGGTGGTCAACTCCATCATACAGGGCAGCGCTGCCGACATCATCAAGGCCGCCATGGTGGGGTGGGAGGCATGGTGCGCGCGCAGCACTGCTGCCACCAGATCTGCCCCCGCCCCCACCACTGCTGCTGCACCACCAGCTGCAGCAGGTGCACTAGCAGCAATACCAGCAGCAGCAGGTGCACCAGCAGCAGCACCAACACCAGCAGCAGCAGGTGCACCAGCAGCACCACCAACACCAGCTGCAGCAGGTGCGGGTGCTACAGGAGCGGCGGGTGGTGGTGCAGCTGCGGTAGGTGCCAGGGCTGACACAGAAGATGCCCTTGAGATGCTACCCTCTGCAGCTGTTGCTCCTGGAGCTCGCAACATGCACCCCATGCGCAGCTCCAGCCCTGGCCATGGTAGTGACGCGGGCGGCAGTAGCGCGGGTGGCAGTAGCGTGGGTGGCAGTAGCACAGGTGGCAGTAGCAGCGGCACAGGGTTCCCTGCAGCTCTGGTGGGTGTAATCCATGATGAGCTGCTGGTGGAGTGTGGGGGTGACCCCGAGGTTGTGTCCCAGGTGCGCGGCGGTTTAGGGTGTAGGGTTAGGGTTTCAAGTTTAGGGTTTTGCGGTTTAGGGTTTAGGGTGTGTGCCACAGCTCACAGCTCTGAGCCGTGACCGCTGCTTGGATCCTCAGAATGTGGTCCAACGCTGGTTGTGTTCCGGTGGTGTGTGCTCGCTGGATGACTGATCCATGAGCATACAGATGCACGCATTAGCATACAGATGCACAGGGACGGTGGCCATGACTGCAGCCTCGCCCACCCACTGCACTTTGCTCATGTGCCTGTGTTTGTGATGATTCTGACCGTCCATGCACTCAGCAGGTGGCAACATCTGTGAAATGCCGTGCTGTTATTAATATGCGCTTGGCAGGTGGTGGGCGCTCTTAGGGCCATCATGGCGGGTGCTGTGCCGGGCGGATTGGCCGTGCCTCTGATTGTCAACATTGAGGTGGGGCGCAGCTGGGGCAGCATGGCGCCACACGCATAGGTGGGATGGCTGTGCAGCTGTTACCTGTTACCAGCTGTTACCATCTCACGGGGAAGCATGTTCCTCATTGGTAACAGCTGTGTATGATCGGCTCCAAACTCACGTGTGATTGTGTGATGGTGGGGCTTGCAGAGGTAACAGAGGCCTGCCTGCCTCTCTCAGCGGCGGGATGCTTGCGTGCATATCAGCATATGGTGTGCAGTTTTGCAGGTGTAGCTTTGCAGATGTGCGGACGGGTGCGTCCGAGCATGAACTACCAGTGACATTGAAACTTTGGATGTGTGTACAATTTTGGGTAAAGTGGCAAATCCTGGCCTCCTGGCTTACAAGGGCATACTTCTGTACCTCGCGAATTGGCGTACAGTATGTGCACGCACCCTACCATGCAAGGCTTGCATATGAGTCAGGTAGCTGGGGTCTGACGCCTGCAGCCTGCTGTACCACCGCGGCCCGCACTGCAGGTGCTGCCCTGCACTGTGCCTGCGCTGTTTGCAGGTGCAGCATGTACATCTGATTTCTGAATGCCAGCAGCACAGGCAACAGCAGTGTGGACAGATCTCTTGGACCGGCATGGCACAACAGATCTGGAGTGCACGCCCTTGGAACGCTCCCTGCGTCCTAGAAAGGGAACGTCACTCACCACGCACCATCCAAACTCACAAATCCGCAGCACTTCTTTCGAGCCCTGTGTTCTCTAGAGGCTATCTAGGCCCTGTACTGCAAGCGTGCGCAGGACTTGCTGCAGGGCGGTACGTGGCACAGAAGCGCTGCGCGGCAAAGGAGAGCTGCAGCTGACGGACAGGAGTTTGTGCACGAGGACAACGCAGCACCTGGGCAGGAGCTGCACCCCTAGCTGTGAGTCTCTGTTGGCTGCACAGTGTGTGTTTGCACAGTGTTGTGACCCCTGTTGTGAGTGGTGCCAAGCCCCTGCCATGTGGCTTGCCTTTGCTGGATGAGGCTCAGCACCAGAAAGTGGGGGCTGGCAGCAGGCACCACGCGCCTACTCCTGCTCTTGACCCTTATGTCCTGCTCCTGTGCTTGCACCCATTTTCTGCCTGGTGCCAGCAGCAAGCCAAGAGCACGCACACAGTGATGCACCATTGGAACAGGCACACCCTGCGAGCCAATTTACCATGCACCAGCCACGCTTGCGTGTTGCATCCTTTGCACACAATGTTCTCACATGTTCCCAACAGCGTGCTGAACTGTGCTGTCACCCTGCTGTGACCCTGCTACATCTGTGTCTTCGTCTGTGTCTGCTGTGTGCCTCAGGCTAGTCTCCCAGCACACCTGCCGGCTGTGCGTCAGGAAGGCGCGCAACAGGAGATCTCACATGGCGCGCACCCCACACAGCCGCTGCTGCTGTCCCGGCACCAGGGGCATGGCAGCCACGGGAGCACCAGGCTGCGTCTTCAGCTTCGTGGCAGTGCTGGTTCTGGTGGCCGTGTTGCCAGCAGTACATGCAACGGTGAGCGTTCTGTGGTCCAGCCGCAGGGGAAAAGAGGGCGGGGAGGTGTGGGGGGGATGGGGGAATACGTAGGCATTGCACACCTCCTCGGCTGAACAGCCTACCACATAGAACAGGCATTCGTTTCAACAAGACAGGTTGAATGCTTTGAAGAGATGCTGCATGCAGCTTGTGAGTGTGCATGCCATTTGCACTTAGCGACCCTGGCCTAACTGTATCAACAGTGCTTGCATCATGGCGAGGTTCTGACACAACTCGCAGACTGCCTCGTTCATACACATCAGCACGTGGGGGGTCATCAGGGTGGAGCAATGCCATCATGTGATACTCTCGCCTCCGATCTGTTTCCTTTTCCGTGTGTGTGCTGACGTGCTCCGCCATGTCATTGCCACTCCATGGTCCTGTGCAGGCCGCACCACCTCCGCCCCCACCTCCTCCTCCCCCTCCTCCTCCTCCTCCTCCTCCTCCTCCTCCAACTGCAACTGCAACTGCAACCTCGGGGGAGCTCTCATCAGCACCACGGCCCACCGGCCCCAGTGTGTGCTTTG
The DNA here is from genome assembly GCA_004335575.1 of Haematococcus sp. NG2. Lineage (NCBI taxonomy): Eukaryota > Viridiplantae > Chlorophyta > Chlorophyceae > Chlamydomonadales > Haematococcaceae > Haematococcus > Haematococcus sp. NG2. The sequence continues at coordinate 152,535 of QAXD01000215.1, read as the reverse complement.
TGGCTTGCATCATTGGGGACGTTTGCTGCGGCGGGGAGTGCTGCCCAGCCAGCCAGTGCAATACCGCAACACTGACATGTGAGGCGGGCGGGCAGAGCCCCAACCTGCGTACCCCACCCCCTCCTCCTCCTCCCCCACCTTCGCCCCCGCCTTCACCCCGCCCTCAACGCCAGCAGCACAACACGCTGACTAAGCAGGTGGCGTCCCCACCTCCACCACCACCACCCCCTGCTGCGCGCCGTATGGCAACTGAGTGGGGCTGGGACTTGGAGCAGGAGGCATGAGAGTGAGATGCACCCCTGCCAAAGGCTTGATTGTTTGTGCCAGCAAGCAAGCACTGCAAGGGCAGCAGGCTGGTGAGGGCTGCTGCAAACTGTGTAGTTGGTGTCCTAGACAAAGAATGAATGGTCTCTTGAACATCTGCGCAAGGGGAGGGTGCGCGCTGACCTGTACTCTGCTCCAACCTGGAATGGGAAGCACGTGTGGACTGACCGCACCTCTATGTTCGTGCTTGATGAGATAAGCTGTGCTGTGGCGCCGACTTGCGTGGGTGTATTCACACCTTCACCACCTACAGGTGCCGCAGCACAAGCACAGTGCAGGGATGCAGTTGATATCAAGGTTGATAGGGAGGTAGCGCCAGTCGCTTCAGGCCTGTGCATGACTGCATAACATGGCCATGACCATCTCGGCTTGCCTACTTACTTGGCCATGAGCCTCAGCTGTGGATGACCATTCATGTCGCAGTAGTGTGCCTGCCAGCAGCATGGATAACTGAACAGCTGCTGTGTAGCATGGGATGGGTTGCGATTTCATTGCGCCTTGTCATTCCTTTTCTTTTCTACCTGCTACCCAACCTAAATCACTGAATATGGTGGCACCTGGGCTCAAACTGCTGTGCCTTGTGCCAAGGTAATGAAGGTCTTCATTAGCAGGTATTCCTTGGCATCTTTATGCGCAGCTCTGTATCATGCCAGCCAAGGGGCCTACCCAACCTCAGTGCTGAGTTTGAGTACCGCTTTGTGACTCTGCGCCCATCGCTTACACGGTTTGTGTGGGTATGTTTGGTTCCTCTTCAATGGCTCCTGTGATGGCAGTAGGAGTGCTTTGATGCGTTACAATGTGATTAGCAGAGACTGGCACAGATGTATTGTTACGTAGCTGGAATGACGGTTCAACACTTGGGTGTACAGGATCTTAATGGCGCGGTAGTGAGGTTTGCAGAGCATGTCTCATGCTGGCGAGATGTTCTTGTATGCGCACTTGTATGTGTAAGCTGTAGTAGGATTGCAAGCTGCACAGTCCCTTCATTCCCTGATCCACAGGCAGACATGCAGTGTGTGCACAGCAGCGCTGATAAGTGCTGTTTTGTTGGGTTCAGTTGCGGCCTGCAGGTACCGCTTCATATGCCTCAGACAGCATGCATGTCGCAGATGGTGTGCATGGTTCAATGCATGGTGCCAATGCATGGTGCATTGCTGCTTTGTACAACTGACCAGCCGCACACGTTTGCATGGCCATGCAAGCATAGGCTTGCATGGTGGCAGCACGGCACTGACAGAGCTGCCTGCAGCGTGCGCGTGGGCATGCAGCCCTGCAACCTGGTGCAGCGCCTGGTAACCAACACTACAGGTGCACAGGTGGCTCACACAGCTCAACATTTGGACTATTGTGGCTATTCAGCATGGTCAACACAGAGATTCGGATGCAGCGCTATGTTATCAAAGTTTTTTTATCAATTCGTCACAACGCCGGTCTCATTACGCTCATTGAACCGGGGCACATTCCCGGTTGTTGACAGTTTGCGACTGGCCTGCACTTGGTGCCCCACGTCTTATATGTTACAGGACTGCCATTTGCATAGTTCGCAGAGCCTGCTCATGATGAAACGGCACGCCTTTGCACTTGTACTTTTGATCTTGGTGTGCATCGCCAGTAGTGTGCATGCAGCGCGTCCAGGCACCTATACGTGTGTGTCTGGCGTAGATGTGACGGGCATCCCAATGCCCAGTAAGTCTTGTGTTCTGCACTGCCGGCATGCACGCTACTGCTGGTGGGATCGTTCAGCGATGATATTAAACCATGCAAACGTGATAAAATCTTGCACTGCAGCGCCCTACCCGCTGCTCCCTGGCTCGGACACACCAGCGGCCTTGAAGACCAAGTGCCAGGGCTTTTGTGACGCAAGTGCCAGCAGCTGCTTTGGCTACATCGTGACGAACAATAGGTGGTGCTATCTGCTGCCAGCTGCAGCACGGGCTGGGACTGCCAAGAACACGAACATTTACGCGATTTGCAAGTGGTTGCCTCCTTCTCCACCTCCATCTCCCCGCTCTCCTCCACCATCGCCCAGGCGTCCACCTCCTTCCCCTGGTGCGTGATCAGTCCCTGGCAGCATCGACTTGCCTGCGCCGTGCGCCGCAAAGCCTGCGACAGAGCAGCTGCATGGCATCCAACATGCATGCTTGCATGCCGCGCTGCCATGCTGTGCAGTGTGCAGCATGCAGCAACGGTGCTGGGCATGTGCGCACAGCTGCAACAACGTATTCAGCCATGAATGCAGTGCGCTAGCCACACCGCACATGCGTGGCTCGTGCGCATGCAGCTGCGTGCCATCGCCACTCCAGCTGTCATGATCTGTGCTTTGCATGTGCTTGCAAACGCACGGCGACAGACAAGCGATCTCAGGCTCAGGCTCACTGAGCCCAGTACAAGCCCCAGGCAGCCCCAGACACCTTCATGTGCAGCTGCCTTCAGTATCCCTCAACCCGCTGCGCGCCCCCAGGCACCCTAAGTGTACACACATCTCGTATGTCAGCACTCATGCACCCTGTTTGCCCAGCCACACAGCAACAACACCCTTGGGCTGCTGAGCCGCCCTCCCCATGCACACACGTCAGCGACATCACACCACACACTCACTCACACGCGCATACACTGCGTGCACACATCGATTACCGGTATCACATGTACACATCCACATGCACACATCGATGATCACACGTACACACCCCACATGCACACACACTCCACATGCACACACGCATCACACATCCACAACTGCATCACACATGCCCCCCATGCAGCCTACACGGGCCCTCCCTTCAACTGCATTGATGCACACCCGCATCATACATGCAAGCACGCATCACACATGGCCCCCATGCAGCCTACACGGGCCCTCCCTTCAACTGCACCGCGGGCAAGGCCCTGGCCAACGTGCCCGCCATCGACATCAACAACGCCTACTTGTTCGACCAGTTCACTGGCGACGCAGCCACCTTCCCCGCGCGCTGCCGTGACACGTGAGTGGGTGAGAGGCCGAGTAGTGGCCCAGTGCAGTGGCCCAGTTCAGTGGCCCAGCTCAGTGGCCCAGTGCAGTGCCCCAGTCCAGTGCCAAAGTTTGAGGTTCATGAGGATCTTGACAGGCACTGCCCATGCCACCGCTGTCCTCCATGAGTTTGAAGGACCCTGGCCGGCGGCGTACATGCCAGCAACAGGGTCCTATATGCCAGCAACAGGGTCCTATATGCCAGCAACAGGGTCCTATATGGCATGATGGTGTGGCATGTAGAATGGCCGCAAGCCTGGCGACTGGCGTGCCACCAGACAGGGCATCTAGGTAAAAGCATTTACGTCGCCGCGCACAGGGAGCAACGCAGTGGCCACTGCAGCGCCAGCAGTGCTATGGCCATGGGCAGTGGGCAATGACTGTTTTGTATGTTAGCTGCGGCACCCCTGCTGCCATGTGCTTGCAGCTGCCTGGCCTACAAGAACCCATGCCTGGGCTACCTTCTGGACAACAACCGCAAGTGTGAGTAGCTGAGAACCATACTCTGGTACTGTATCTGGTACTGTACTGTACTCTGGTACTGTACTGTACTCTGGTACTGTACCGTACTCTGGTACTGTACCGTACTCTGGTACTGCATCAGTGCTTTCCCGTGCTTCTCTCCTGATGTTGCTGGGCTATTATTATTGTACATCCCCCACGTGCTGGATGCTCTGCACCATCACGCTTTGTTCCACATGGATGCGGGGAGTGCGGGCGGTGAGCAGCTTGGCCTGCAGTGTATGACTTGACTTGATGTGTTGCAGTGCGTGGCTCCCATCAACCGAGGTGCTGCGATTAAGCATGTAACGAATGGGTGCTGTTCGTTGTCTGACTGTATCTGCTGCTCACTGCACACATACTCCTTGCTGCCTTAACCCGGCTTAAGGAGCATAGTCCATGTGCCGTTCTTTGTGGTTCACTGCTCTGTGCAGGCTATCACTTTGACCGGACACCGCTGTACGTGGACACGACCAAGAACCAGCCTGCCTACCTACAAGTGTGCAGCCTGGCCTGGCAATGTACCAGCGGCAAGAAGATTAGCTTCCCTGCAAGTGAGCAGTTCGCCCATTAGGATTTGGGCCGATATAATACAGGGTTCAGGCCATCGAGGCTAAGGGTTGAGGGTTGAGGGGCGAGGGCTGACACGTGACAGAGCTAAGCACATGGATTGCTCTGCGCTGCTTGTACTGCAGGCTATGACTGGCAAAGCTACCTGTACGACCAGTTCAGCGGGACAGGCGGGACAGACGATGCCACACGGTGAGTTCAGGGTTTAGGGGTGTTGTGTCCAGGGTTGACGAAGTTCAAATGCGTTGAACCTGAGTGAGGTCACTGCTCCCTTCAACATCACGCCTTGCGTCGTTCCTTCACTTCACTTCAGCTGTGCAGCTGCTGGTGGACCCGCAGACACACAGCCACCATCCCTGCCGTGGCTCGCATGCTTGCTGCGATGCTCACCAAAACATGCTGCATCTCTAACACCCAACGGACTCGAGCGGATGCGTCTGCCTTCAGCACAACACGTGCATGTGCCCCACCACTGGCAACAGCAGCTGTTGGCCTGATATCACCGAGGGCATGCCCACCCTTGCACCTTCTTGCCGGTTTTCTGTGCTTGCTGGCGTTAGCCCTGCATTGTACGCCCCAATGACCTAAACCCTGAGGCGTGTGCATGTGTAGGTGCCGGCAGGCATGCCAGAACTATGGGGCTTCAGCCACTGGCAAGCCGTGCGTGGCCTACCTGGTGACGTCCACCCGCCACTGCTACACCTTTGACCAGCCGTTCACCACCACCTCCACCAGTGATGCAAATGTGAGAACGTACTGCCGGTTGCCTGCAGTGGTCAAGTGATCAGCCTCCTGGCCTGGTGATAGCCTGATCAGGCATCCACAGTGTCCCTCGGCCTGGTGATAGCCTGATCAGGTATCCGCAGTATCCCTCGGCCTGGTGATTGCCTGATCAGGCATCCGCAGTATCCCTGAAGGAAGCCTGATGAGGATCGCCCTGTGGCCCCCCCCTTCAACCTTGCACATGACGTTGCCGCGTGTCGTTTCTTTGCGTTTTGCTTTCCCAGCTTGTGGTGCAACAGATGCGCTGGCTGGTTGCGCGGTAGTAGTGTGGTGTGGGTGTGACTTGGGCACGTCAGCAGCCACCAGCGTTGTGCACTGATTGTTGCTTCATGGAGCCTTCCCAGCTATTAGCTCCCTTACACTGCTGTTGAACTCTGTACATGTCCAGCCTTGTATGTGACACTCCCCGAGCAGCAGCTCCTTCCACCAATAGTTCACACACATATCATGACAGGACAGCAAACAGTTGGTTGGTGGGTGGGTTGATTGCATGCAGCTTGGGCTGACTGCTGGTTTGACTGCTGATCTGGATAGCATCATGTGTGAAGGTCACAAGTATAGTGGACGCTGTGAAACAGTGAAACATATCATGTGCAAGCAAGCAAATGGCGATGGTTTGGGTGTAGGGTGCAGCCTGCTGGCGCCACCCAGCATTTTGTGAGAACTGGCGGGGTTGCTGCTGTGGCTTTGAGTTTGGGACCATGTTGTCCCCTGTTGTTTCACCAACTGCCTATCGACTGCAGCTGGCAGTTAGAGCATCATGTTGCCGCTGCCGGCATGAGCACACAGCATCAGGCGAGGGCTTGATGGAAAAAAAGGGTTTGCAAATGAGGAAGAATGAATACACGAGTTTTGTTGGCAGTCGCATTGTACACAGATTCAAAGAATGAAGCACTTGACAAGGCCATGAACTCTGCATGAGGCTGAAAGAGCAACTTGTGTTGTTGTTGGGCGCATGCTACTGGCGGTACTGTACTGCAGGTAAACAACAAAACATTGTAAGTTTGTAACACAGTTTTGCATGCCTCCAACGGCGCCGATCCTTGTCCCACAACTCAACGAGTACAATGCCTTCCTTACACACGCATGGTGCATAAGTAACCGTGACAACATGCGAATTCACAGTGTCTGTGTCAGTCTGCGCCACCTTAAAACCTGCCTCTCACCAGCTCACCCCCCCCCACTCACCCCCCCACTCACTCACTCGCTCACTCACGCACACCTTCAACACCCACTCACTCATTCACTCTCGCACTTACTCACTCTCTCATCCCGTGAACTCTCACTCATCGCCTCACAGCCCCCATGAAAGGAGCACAGGCGTCAGTCATGAAAAGACCGCAGGTTTCAGTCATGAAAAGAGCACAGGCGCAGTCATGAACAGAGCGCAGGTACAAACACGTGTCCCTTTCATTCACCTGCCCATGACATCCTGGGTGCCATATGTGCATGCCTGATGCATGTGAGCCTGATGTTGGGCCTGTCCCGTGTGTTCCACTTCAGCTGTATGTTCCCATAGCTCGTTCCATGGTCATGATCTCATGACCCATGCGGAACCACAACCGCCAACGCTCAACTTCCACGGTTGCAGTGTCAGGTGGTGAGTCGTCAGCAGTACAAGGTCCCCACGCTCCCGATCAACCAGCTAACTCCCAATCAACTAACTGCTGCCACCAACCAAGTGTTAACTATAGGCCTGCCAGCACCTCCTGTGGTCAACCCTGGGCCCGTGAAGAGTAACATCACGGCATGGCGGCCACCTGGGCCCCCGCTCCTCTTCCTCCTGTTCCTACCCTCCCCAAAGACGTCCCAAAGACGTTGATCGTCCTGATGTGACTGTTGGTGGCCAAGCGCACCTCCATTCAAACACGCACTTGCGTGGCCAGAATCATCAAGAAAAAGAAATGCAAGTGAGCTGGCTCCTGCCATCAGTGGCAGTTGCTCCTGATGCCTGCCACGTGCTGACTTCCTGCCCCCGGTGACGTTGCCAGGCGGTGTGAGGGAGCCAAACTCAGCCCTTTAGGAACTCTGACAGCCTAATGGGCTCATCCTTGGCACGCTTGCTGCTTCTTTCACCCTCGTCATCGCTACTGCCGCTGCTACTGCCGCTACTGCTGCTAGAGGATGAGGAGGAGGAAGAGGAGGATGATGAGTCGTCACGCTTGCGCTTTTTGCTCTTTTCCTTCTTATCCTTCTTGTCCCGCTTCTCCTTCTTCCCTTTCTTGCTCTTCTTGCTCTTCTTGTCTTTCTTCTCCTTCTTGCTCTTCTTCTCTGCAGCATCCAAAATAGTGGCAGCGCAAGGTGCAGTGTTTCAAAGGCTGTGCTAGGGCAGCAACGTGCTGCACGACAACCCCAAAATGTAAGCCCACAGGCACCATACATGCGCCCATCACGCCCACACATCCCAGCATTTCAGCCACCATGCAAGCGTGCGTGCTGAACAAAGCTGCGCCCGCCCAGCCCAGCGCCCCCACGCCACACTTCTCACTCTTTTTCTTGACTTTGTCCCGTAACTCAGCGTGGTTGGTGCCTCGTGCCAACCGCTCTGCCCGCTCTTTGTCCAGCATGGCGCGGTACTCACCTGCAGTACAGGCAGTACAACCAGGCAGTACAGGCAGTACAACCAGGCAGTACAAGCAGTACATGTGGTTGTGGTTTGATGGATCACGTTGCAGACGCTGCTGGCACGTGTGCCGCGTGACCCACATGCCCCATGATGTGACCCTACATGTTGATACACACACTGGCCCAGCACGAAGAAATGCAGCGTCCGACACACTCATGCGTGCGTGTTCGCCCATATCAAACACACATGCAAGCTGTTTAGAGCCTTCTGTTTGAAAAATAAAGATTCTGAAACGTGTGTGAGCTGTTGGGCCACTCACGCATGCGCCGCTCCTCTGTCTCCGCCACCTCAGCCATCTTGCCCTCCGCCTCCTTCTGCTTCACCTTCCACTCCTCATACGATAGTCGGGGGCGCTACGTGGCACAAGGGGCCGCAGCAACAGCGGTGTTGATGCAAGCGGACAACTTATGATCACAAGCTGACAACATATGGTCAGACAACAAGCGCGCCGGTGAACATGTAGGGGGTTTTGTTACAAGCTGACAACACATGGTTACAGCTGACAACGTAAGATCAGCAGTTGCGCAAGGGAGGACGAGGCACCACGCCACACGTTGCGCATTGACACAAGAAGCCCGTGCTGTTCGCACACGTTGCACCTACCTAGGGCACATCACTCACGCCGCTCACACCGTATCACACCGCCCACACTGTATCACACTGTACCACACTGTATCACACCGCTCACACCGTATCACACCGTCCACACTGTATCACACTGTACCACACTGTATCACACCGCTCACACCTTATCACACCGCTCACACACGTACCATGAGGGCCTCGATGCGTGCTTGGTGCCATGCGGGGGTGTGGTACGTCACGTCTGTCTGCATGTGCATGGTGGGTGTATGTGCATGGTGGTTGTACCAGGACAGGATTGGGGCAGGTCAGGGTCTGGGAAGAGACATGCGCTGTGAGAGATTGCAGGCTGACGTGCACGGTGATTGTACCGACTGGATTGAGGCAGGGTCAGGGTCAGTGCGCTGTGAGGAGTTGTGGGCTGGCATGAGGGCTTGCATGAGGGCTTGCATTTGGGCATGGTTGAGAAGCGGAGTGCTGCCAAGCTGAGAGAGGAGCGGATGCGACAATCTGGTCTGTCAGATGTCCAAGCTAGCTTGTCGTGGAGGCTGCAGCCTGCCACACCATCACTCCCACGCGTTGCATGGTGCGCAGTAGCTGCAAAGGTTTACCCCTGGGGCTGACTCATCGCTGGCCGTGCTGTGCCGTCGTGTGCAGTGGTTGACACGCTCTGTTAACGATCGTAACATGCGTGCTGGGACAGGTATGCCCCAGCAAAGACATAGGCATCGGCCTGCCTGCTATGGGCTGTACCGCTCGGTAGTGTGCCAGTGCTGCATCGTCTGATGGCAACACTCGGCACGCATGGGGGTGCAGCTCAGCACAGACTGGGGCCCCCATGCAGTGCATGCACAGCATGGGCCTAGTTGGCACGTACCATGCCATCACTGAACGCCCGGAACTCAGGGGCATCCCCATCTGCCCCTCCTGCTCCATCCCCTCCACCTCCTGCATAGCGCGCAGCCTTGGCTGCTTTGGCTGCTTTAGACATGGCTGGTCCTTTGGCTTGGTTCACACAGGAAAGCTAATACACCACCATGAAAAGGATCAGAATAAAAACAAGGCAAAGCAGGTGAAATCCACACAAGGACCAAAAAATGACTGTGAGAGAACAGAAGAGACCCGTTGCTGCTGCATAATCCGCTTTGATTCGCATCTGAGCCAGCCGGCAAAATGTAAGCAGTCCATATGCTGAGTCTCGATTTTCCACTTGCAATCAGGCGCTGAGATTATTTGCTACGACACAATTGCAATGCAGGGTTGAGTATACTGAGGAGGATCCCAAGCCGCAGGCAGGTGGCAATCTGTGGAAGGTGTCACATTGCACAGCCTGCACCATCCACTGCTGACTTTGAGCCCTATGGTGTTGATGCAGATTGAGGAGGACTGCAAGCCCCACTGCGTGAAGGAATGGCAGGCATACCAGGACTGTGTTGAGCGGATCAAGGCGGACACCACCGGCAGGGTGCGTTTGGTGCCAGCCTTTACCTTTTTATGTTGCCTTGGGGCAGCGTCAGGTCCGTGATGGGTTAAGCATGGCGAGGAACTGACCCATGCCCCATGTCCAACTGATTGCTCGCAGAAGCACTGCTCGGGGCAATACTTTGACTTCTGGAAGTGCGTCGACCACTGCGTAAGTCCTTGCCTTGACCCTGTCAACCTCGCCTTTGCCGTGCACGCAACACGACATGGAGCTGAGCCAGCGTGCTCGCTCGCCTGAATTGCAGGCTGCCCCCAAGCTGTTCGAGCGCCTGAAGTAAATCAGCTTGCGCATGGAGCGAGGGCATGAGGCTTGTGAACACATGGGGACGGGCAGCATGGCGCGCATCGGCCTGCATGCTTGCTGGCCCAGCACACAGCAGGCTGCAGCAGCTGTCGCATGAAGCGGTGCAGGCGGGGAACTGCTACAGCTGCGTTCAGCTGGCGGTACAGGCAGCATCCAGTACGGGTGCACTGCTGCCATGGCACACAGCGCGGCATGTGAGCACGAGCCATGTCAGCTGGTGGGTACCACAGCAGCTGTGTGCAGGTGCACGCCATGTAGCATTGGGTGGGGTCTGGGGGGCGGGGTCTGGGGCTGGTGTGAGGGAATGTGTGTGCGATCCGTATGTGGTCCCACTAGCCGCACGCATGGAGCAGCACCAGCTGTTTCGCGGCAGCAGCTTATCGGTTAGGCAGGTTTCAATCGTAGCTGTAGGAAGGGACCAGAAGCAGGGCATAGTATCATGCCCCTGTAACATTTTAGACGTTCCGAAACCTCAGACCTCATCTGGACCTGTCTCTTCTGGCACCATCTACTTAGTTCTGTGGCTCAGCTCAATGCTCATAGGAAGCTGATGAGGGGTACAACAGCTGCGGGCACATGCTTGTATGGATGGTGCACGTGCGAACAGGCTTGTATTGTGGGCAGCAGTCTGGCAAGCTGCACCAATCACATCACAGCACGAACAGCGATGCATGGCTCCAAGGCACTGGTGCTCAGGCGCTGCATTATCAGAGCTGACAGCATGCATGTGGGCAAGCCCCTACAGTACGAGAGGCACCATTGAGCAGAGTGCATTAGCTTACAAGGAAAGAACCACGCGCCATGCTGATGGGCACAAGTGCTGGATAGCTGCTCTTATCTTGCACATCACACTGCCTTGCACATACATCACGCCTGGAGCCCAACCACAGAGAGGCCATTGGGTTCGCCAGAGTGCCACATACGATATCAGTGGCTGAGCAAGCGCCAAATGTCGGAAGGCAGCCAGTCAATCAGTGAACCAATCAGTCAAGTGAGTCGCGCAGCCAGCAACGCGCGTCAAGGAAGCCCTTACCCTGCCTCCCTGTCCCAGCCCCGTCTATATACCGGGTTGTTTGAGTCTGTCCAGTCAAGTTGACGGTAAGAAGGATACAGCAGTGCACATGGGCTTGGCGGCTGGTGCCCTGGCCGTTCAGTTTGCTGTGCGTTGTTAACTTGTTATGAACCCAAAAAGTCACACCAAGTCCATGATCATCACACTGCCACGCAAACCCGTTGCTCACACACGCCATCCCCCTCCCCCCTTGCGGCCATCCTCACCCCCCACACACACCAGCTCAAGCCACCATACTGACATGTGTCATGAGCCGAGCCAGCGAGCACCGCGGCTGCAGCGGTTGGAGCGGGTGCTCAGTATTTGTTGCGCCCGCCGCCAAAGCCCCCGCCTCCCCCTCCGGGTATCCGGATGGGGCCCAGCGCCGCGCCCCCGCGCTCAAACGAGGTGCGGCGGCCCCCGCCCCGCCACAGGCAGCGGCACGTGCCCCTGCCCCCCCTGCGCCTGGTTCCCTGCGTAGCGGGTGACCCCAGGCGGGAGCTGGTCGCCGGGCCCGCCCGCGCCCGAGTAGCGGGTGACGCCGGGCGGGAG
>QAXD01000215.1:124197-137142 GCA_004335575.1 Haematococcus sp. NG2 | reverse complement strand
CCCGCTCCCCCACCCACCGGGCTTCATGTCGCGGTGGAAGTAGCCGTGCTTGTGGACGTACGCCAGGCCCTGCAGGATCTGGTAGCACCAGTTGCGCACGCGCGACTCGGGGAAGAACTTGTCGCGGTCCTTCATCAGCTGGTACAGGTTGCACTCCTGTGCAGCCGCGCGCGTGTGAGGTGTGTTAGGTGTGTGAGGTGTGCGAGGTGTGTTAGGTGTGTGAGGTGTGTGATGTTTGTGCAGTGTTGGTTGATGCTGGGATGGGCAATGCGGGTGCAGGGCTGGGAGGGGCAGCAGGCGTGAGGTGTGTGATGTTTGTGAGGTGTTGGTTGATGCTGGGGTGGGCAGGGTGCGTGTAGGCCCAGGTCGCGCAGCACACGTTGCATCGTCAAACCAAGGCATATGCCCAAGACCAGCACCCTCTGCTTCTGCGCTCCTCCTCCTGCCGCTGCTAATGATGAGGCTGTTGCTGTTGCGGGGACTGCAGCACCCTTGCTCCTTCTGTTGCTGCATGCTGTTTGTTGCTCTTCTGTACGCATCCTGACCCTGCTGTACACGCCCTCACCCTCTGTACACCTCCTCACCCTGCTGTACACCTCCTCACCCTGCTGTACACGTCCTCACCCTGCTGTACACCTCTCCCTGCTGTGCGCCCCCTCACCAGCTGCCACATGCTGGTGCTGCGTGCTGCGCCCGTGGCCTGGCCGCCACAGCAACCCCCGCGCCAAGCCCAACCCCCCTGAGGAAACGACCCCAGGCTGTTCCTCCGCTGCTATGTAGGAGCAGGGGTTTTACGCATGCGTTTATGTATGCATGCATGTGTTCATTAATATGTGTATTTATATATTTATATATGTGTACACCTTACACGCGCCTAATTTTGAGGAAGGGGGTCAGTGTATATGGGTATTCACATGTGCAATGTGTTAATAATGTGGCAATAATATGTGTATTTGTATGTGTTTTAATATGTGTTACACCCACCAGGAACTCAAACACGAAGAACAGCTCGTCGTTCTCGCGGATGACCTCCTTGAGCTTGACGATGCACGGGTGGTTGAGCTTGCGCAGCGACTTGACCTCGCGCAGGTTCATGCACTCCTCCCAGCTGTAGAACTTGCGCTTCATCTTCTTGATGGCCACCTGTGGCGCACGCAGATGTGAACCGTCACCAAACATGCCATGTGGCCCATGCCATGTGACGATGTGAGATGTGGCCCATCACTAAACCCCCTACATGTTGACCGGCTGTGTCAACTAAAGATGCCATGTGGCCCATCGCCCATGCCACGTGACGATGTGAGATGTGCCTCATGCCATGTGACCCACACCACAGCCAGGGCTGTTGCACCCAGGCAGCAGCAATCAACAGCTAGCAGCAAGGCATCAGCAGCATACGGCGCGGTGTTGCAGCGAGGGCAGCAGATGCTGGACGCATTGGAGTGGTGCTGCCATGCCACAGGCACCAATGCGTTGACCTGCCATGCACTAGTGGGCAACCCTCAAGCCCGAGGCCATAGGGGAATGACATGCATGAAGGGGCTGTTCACTCGCGCCCATGCGCAAAACGTGCACACTGCCCAAGTGTCGCGTGTGACAGCATGCACCCGCATGTTGCGGCCATAGCTGGCGCGCGCACTGTGGCGTGTAGCTACATCATGAGCTACATCATCTGCGTTGGTGCTGTGGGATTGTTCCTTTGTGGTTGCTGTGTGTGTGGAAGGCGCATGTTCTGAACAGTGTGCACGACATGGCAGTGGCAGTGTGCACTGATGTGCTGCCAGTCTGACCTGAGACTGGCTGGCACATCAGTGGCACATGAGTGCACACTGCCACCGCAACAGCAGCAGCTGAGCGTCCGTTGCTTGTCCCAAAAGACTCGAGACTGGGAGACGGATGGCTGTGAGCCCAGAGCTCCTTTCAAGCTGTGGGGCGCAGCATGCTTGTTGCACCCATTCCCCAACACACCACCTCTTGCATGCATGCCGTGCAGGGTCTTGCCAGCAACATGCATGCGTGCACTGTGCGTGACGTGCACAGAAACGGCCATGCCATTGGCCATGCCATGGGGGCTGCACCAGCTTTTGCTCACCACTTCGTTCGTCTGCCTGTTGATGGCCTTCCACACGCTGCCGTAGGTGCCATCACCCAACTGTTTGACCACTTTGTACCTGTGTGTGCGCATCCGTCAGCATTCCAGCGTCTTTATATCCCACTTCACGCATAACAACAACCCAATCCAGCAAGATTAAGTGCATTACCTATTCATGGTTCAGGGTTTGCACCAGTTGGAGTTGCAGGCGACCGCCTCAAAGCTGTTTTAAAATAGATTAAGAGTTGAGAATAAGCCCATGATTTATTAGGCCAAGCTTATAATGAAGAGGCCGCGTCTTGAAGCCCAGCTGACTTGAAGCTGTGAATCGTTCACGGAGAACCTCAAGTGATGTTTAAGTAGATGTCATGAAAGGAAACACGGGTCATCTAGGCAGCATCCGGGATTTCAATAACGTCGATTGTCTTGTGTCATGGCCAGACGGCGCTGAGGATTTAAGAGCTAAGCAAGAGAAAGCAAGGGACACGACAAGCGCATCCTCCAAGGCAGTAAACACACATATCACAGGTGGGGGCTGGACAAAGTGCTTGGTTCCGGCTGGTTTCTTCCTCTTGAAGGTTGGAGCAAAAATGGTGCAGCGTCTGACCTACCGCCGGTGCGTGTTTGCAGGGGCTTTGGCAAGCCATCAGGTACAGACGGAAGCTGAACATGGCAATGCTGCTTCTGCATTTGCAGGCGCCACGCCTACCACACCAAGTCCAACCGGACACGCATCGTCAAGACCCCTGGTAGGCATGAACCCAGCTAGGGCCGGCAGCTTGGGATCACTTGGTTCCCGCATCCGTCTTACAACCAGAACGCTTAACTCTTTATGTACAGGCGGTCGCCTGGTGTACCAGTATGTGAAGAAGGCTGCTGGGCACCCCACCTGCGCTGTGTCCGGCGCGCGCCTGAACGGCGTAAGTGGCCAGTTCTTGATCATATCAATGCTGCGTTTGCTCAACGTCGCCAGGCACCCAGCACCAGGGCTGGCGACGGCTTGGCATGGAGGGCTGGGCATGCACACTGCAACTTGCAAGAAAGGGAGCTCCTGCATACAAAACGCGTGCATTCTGTCTCGCCACCATGCAGCACATACACGCCAAAGTTTGGAGGGGTTGATTCGGGCATGTCCATGCTACCCCATGCACGTTGTGCCATGCACCTGCTGTACTCCCTCACCTGTTGCAGCTGCCCCAGCGCCGCCCCACTGACCTGAGCAACAAGCGCCTGTCCAAGAAGAACAAGACTGTGCACCGCGCCTACGGTGGCCACCTCTCGCACAGCGTCGTGCGCGAGCGGTGAGCAGCTTGGCAGTGAGCAACGTGGCATATTTGTGGACTTGGGCATGGTGTTTTTGTAGCACTTAAGTACATGGCAATTCAACATGGGGGTTCGCTCTCTTCGTGTCCGCAGCATCATCCGTGCCTTCCTGATCGAGGAGCAGAAGATCGTGAAGAAGGTGCGTTGTGCGTTTGCTGCGTGTGTTTGGTCTGGGCACCATGCAGAGATGGCATGGCATGCAGCATGCAGCGCAGCATGCAGCGTCTGATGGGAGGAAATGCAGCAATGGAGGCAGTGGCTGGTGCAGCAGGTAGCACCATGGCGCTATGCTCAGCCAGCAGAGTAAGGGATGACAAGGCCGGATCGAGATCACGTGGCATATGCACAGCTTCAGCACCGGGTGGCAAGGGTGGCCTGGGGCTGCGTGCGCTCTGACACCGGGGATTTAGCAGCCGGCAAGCCACGGTGGCAGGGTTTTGGCTGTGCGCGCATGTGTGCATGGCATGGCTGGCATGGCACGCATCGCAAAAAGCAGGGCTGGTGTCATCCAAGCAGACCAGCCCTGAAGAACCGGTGCAAGAGTGACAGCACTGCTGAGGCCTGGGGCACACGCGCATGGCACGTGTGCACTGGGCCTGGGGCTGCATGAGCCCTGTCCCCAGCGTGCGACAGCCCCACATGCTTGCGCCATGCGCATGCATTCACATGCGTCGCCGCCAGCTCCACCAGCAGCTGCTCCAGCAGTGCTGATCTCAGCTGCACAGTCAGGCCCAGCCGCTGCACACCAGTCACCAGTGCTTGCTGGTGTGCGTGTGCGGGCGTCAGATACATTGTAGTGCAGTCCCTTCGTTGTTGGTGGTTTGATTTGGTTCTGCTGCTGCAGCTGCTGGGTTCCCGGTGGCTGCGGCTGGCTGCTTGGATGTGCTGACCCCCCTGCAAAGCCATGCAGGTGGCACAAGCAGTAGCCTGTGGCTTTGGCTTGCAGCGCATTGCCGCCTTCTGTGCCTGTCAGCTGTCAGTGAACATGGAAAAGCAGGTCCTGCAACGGTGCAGCTCAGTTTGCAGGAGCAGGCAGTGGGCAGCAGCTGCACACAGAAATTGGGCATGTGGTGTTGGCACCAGGTGGCAACAGGCAGCAGCGGCAGGTTTGATTGCCACATGCGGGAACACACACATGACCATCACATCAAACATTGGGTGCCTGCGACTGTTGTCAGATGCTTGTCTGGCGTCGCATGTATGCTTACCATGCCATGTCCTTGTCACCTTGCCCCTCAGGTGCTGAAGCTGCAGAAGTCCAAGGAGAAGGCTAGCAAGTAAATGTGCAGCCGCGCGCGCACGTTCTGACTTGATGCACTGGGCTTCAGGGAGGATGTAACGTTCACTAGCTCACTGCCTCAACAGTGCACAATGTCTCTTTTCCTCTACTGTGGGAGGTGGGAAAGCAGCTTACTGGGCAGCCAGCCAAGGGAGGGTTGCGCATTGACCTGATGAGCCTGGCAGCGCAGCGTTGTTCATGTTCATGTTACACGAGGCTTCAGCCTGGCAGCGCAGCGTTGGGGCTCAAGGGTTCCTCAGCATTGAGCTGCATAACGCAGCATGCTTACAAGGAAGATCTGAGATCTGGAGTAGCAGTACAGCAGGGTGCCATGATCAGTTTGGAAGTTGGGTGATGATGACACAAAGCCAGTTTTCGCGACGGCAGGAAGCACTTGAAATTTGTTCACATAGCGCACGACAGTTGCGCGACGTCGGAGCAAGTTCTGATCTTATACCTAGGGTTCCTTTGCCTTTCCGTTCTGGCTTGTTGAGAAATTCAAAGCTGGTCCGGATGAGTGTCGCACTACAGCACGATGCGACAGCTACAAGTGCTTGAAGACGCATCACCATCACCGTGTGCTACCAATATAATGTTTGCAGCAGCTCGTGCTGCTAGCTCATGCGGCACCAGCGATGACAGCTCCAGCAGCAGCAGGGCGGGTACCGGTCATGCACATACCCCACATGATGAATCATGCCATTTGAAACACCATGGTGCGACCCTACCTTGCTGGCCCTTGTCCTATAACGCGGGGGGTGCTGCATGGAGGTGCCTGGCCAGCCTGGCCGTCTCCACCAGCAGTGTAGCATGCAAGGCACAGCGGCAACAGTGGTGCGTGGCAGCTGGCAGCATGCGGAGCGCCGGACCATTGCCGGATCACAGCTTACATGCAGTGCCGCCGTTACGCTGGCATGCGGCGTCGCACTGTTTGAGAGGTGGCCCTTGGAGTGGAGTGGTGGCACACAGTGTTGTGGTGGGTTGCCCAGGGGTGGTGGGACAAGCAAAAAGCACCCCAACAGCGGCCCTTAGCGGGTCCTTTTTTTAAGGTCCCACCTTTTGGTCCTTGTGCTAACCTGTGCTCTTCACCTGATCTGCTTCACATAGCTCACCAAAACAGCCAGGCCCAGTTGTAGCTGCCCATGTGCTTGCACTGCTTCGGTAGTGTGTGGATTTGTACTGCCCCTGTGGTGTGATGCTGTGATCCATTGTTGTGCATGTGCACAGCTGTTGTACATGTGCACAGCTGTTGTACATGTGCACAGCTGTTGTACGTGTGTACAGCTGTTGTCCGCATGTACAGCTGTTGTACGTGTGTACAGCTGTTGCACACGTGTACAGCTGTTGTACGCGTATACAGCTGTGGTACGTTCGTACAGCTGTTGTACGCATGTACAGCTGTTGTACGTGTGTACAGCTGTTGTACGCATGTACTGCTGTCAGCCGTCTCCTCTCCCATGGCTGCTGCCCTGGCTGCCCTGTTGCACAGGAGGCACATGCAGCCCCTCCCCCACCACCTGCTCCCACACCAACCCTGGCACCAGGTGCAGCACGGCTGCAGTCCGCCCCCCTCCCACCCCTCACTCTTCCTCCCATGCGCTCCTTGCCCAGCGGTAGCAGTGATGGTGGCAGCGGCAGCAGTGCAGGTGCACCACATGATGGCCTGGCAGCACACCACAGCCCGGCCGCAGCCAGCAGCAGGCAGGTGGGTGAGAGCCAGCAACAGGCAGGTGCACAAGAGGCATCGCAGTCACACACCAGGGCGCCCATGAGCCCCGCACACATGCAGCAGCAGCACCAACAGCAGCAGCAGCAGCAGCAGCAGCACCACCACCAGCCGCAGCAGCAGCAGCCGCAGCATCACCAGCCGCAACCGCAACCGCAGCACCAGCCGCAGCAGGCGCACACCACGCAGCAGGTGATGTCTCATGCGCTGAGCAAGGCGCTGGGGGGTGGTGTGCCGGGCATGGCGGCAATGGCGGTGCAGGTGCGTGTGGCTGGATGGGAATGTTGATCTTGATCAGGTAGATGTGCAGTGGGAGTGTTGGCCTTGTTCATTAAGTTGGCAAGTATGGTAGTTGTTGATTTGTACTTTTCAGAACGTTAGTTTTGTGGATTGCAGTCTGTACTTTGTAATGTGTGCGCCACCATGTAGGCTCTGGACCTTGATTCAGGCACAAGGCAGGCAAACGCACTAGGCCATATGAAAGTCTGCACGACGTGCACGTTCAAGGCATGCCGTGGGACTATGATGCGCAGCGGGTAGGGTTTGTTCAGCATTGTAGTCAATTTACACGTTTGGTTGAATGTGGGGCCAAGGTGAGGAAAAGGTAAGGGACACTGGCGGCTGGATTTCCCTCGACTGGGGCCACAGGTTACAACCACGGGTTACACCCCCCAAGCCTCATGCGCGTATACAGTCTATTCACACATCTCCACTTGCCACCATCCCCATATCTCCACGTCCCCACGTCCCCACAGGTGGCAACCCCAGATCCTCACACATGTCACATACTCAGTCACACGCATCCCCGCGTCCCTGCATGCGTGCGCCCCACAGGTGGTCACACTCATGTGGCTGCGCACAACTGTCAACTACCAGTACCGCTACGGTACAACGACCTTGGACGCGTTCCGCGCGTTGTACCGCCAAGGGGGTGTACTGCGGTTCTACGCGGGCCTTGGGCCCGCGCTGGTGCAGGTGAGGCGGTTGGTGGTTGGTGGTTGGTGGCTGACGGTTGGTGGTTGGTGGTTGGTGGTTGGTGGTTGGCAGTTGGCAGGCGGTTGGTGTGGACGGCAGTTGGCGGTTGGTAGGTGGTTGTTGGCGGGTGGCTGGTTTTGGTGGGTCGGTTGTGGGTTGTGGTCATAGGTGGGTTGTGGTCAGTCGTGGGTGGTCAACGGATCGAACGGACCTCACAGTATCACGCGTAAGTGACATCACACATATGACACATCACACCATATGTCACCCACAGGCCCCGCTGTCACGCTTCTGTGACACTGCTGCCAACGCCGGGCTACTGGCCCTCATGGAGTCGAGTGAGGGGACAGCAGGGCTACCCCTGGCGGTCAAGACGGTGCGTGGACAAAAAACCGCAAAACCTGTGGGCTTTGATGCTTAGGTTGTTGCGCTCAGGGCGTAGGGTTTAGGGTTTAGGGCTTAAGGCTGGGAGGTGGAGGTTTCACATCTGGTACGGTACAGCACGCAAGCAACAGGGGAGCCATTGGAGCCATAATGTCATTCTTTGGGAACCACCAGAAACCCATAGCACTGTGATCGCGTGCACGGAGTAATGTGTGTTTTGATAATCTTTTGAGGCACATGCAGGCGGTGGGCAGCGTGGGCGCAGCAATGGGGCGCATGCTGCTGCTGCCCATTGACACGCTCAAGACAGTGATGCAGGTGCGAGGCGCATGAGGTGGTTGAGTCAGCAGGTAGTTGAGCCAGGTGTGAGGGAGCGTGAGGGGATCGAGCCACCCAGCTCATCGGGCCTGGCGCTCTGAAACTACTGCTATAGATTACATCATGGCTATACATGTTCCATCTCTCCTCTGTCAGGTCTGTCATAATAAGGTTCATGCCCTGGTTTTCTAGGTCCCCATCTCCTTGTACTCAAGTTTTTTCAGTTTTTTGGTCAAGTTGTGCCTGACCCCATGCGCTGCTGTGCTCACGCACGTCACACCCAGGTGGACGGCAGCCGCGGTTTACCTGCACTGCTGCACAAAGTGGGTGGTGCCACCCCCTTGCTTGTTTGGCCCAGCGGATGGGCCAGCTGATGTGACCGCACTTGCGCATTGTAAACACAATACGAAAACGAATATGAAACCCAATGTGACCGCTCTCTATCCAAGTACATGTGTCCCTTGCATCACCAGACCCCCCGTGTAGAACCCTGCAGGGTTTTGCCCAGGCTAGCTACTGTCGTGCAGTGGCGCCACCCCCCCCCCCACACCCCTCCCCCCCCCACACCCCTCCACCCACAAAACAAACACCCCAAGCCTGCTGGGATCACTGGCTGCTGTGTGGCTGTGCTTTGGGGCTTTGGGGCACTGGTCTCCAAAGTCAGGCTGCGCAACACGTGCCCTCACTGCACAGTCTGGTATCGCGCTTACTAAGGCATGTATCCTCGTGCTTTCTCCCTGCCTCTGATTTGGGTCCCACCTCATTGTGATGGGTTTGACCCATCTGTAACGATGGGAAAATTGTATCCAACCTGGCATGTGGGGTGTGTGCAAGCCCTCAACATCTGCACGCGTGTGCATGCGCAGGCGCGGCACCATGGCCCAGGCGTGCTGTATCACGGTACTCTGGCCACCGCAGCCGCCTCCCTCACCTCACACTACCCCTGGTTTGCCACGGTGGGTGCACTTGTATGGTACTGCCGTGCGGCTGTATACCGCCGTACGGTAGTGTACTGCCATGGGTTTGTGTAGTGCCTGAGAGCACAGGTATGCCCCGTGTGGTTATGCCCCGCCATGCAGTTGTGAGCAGATGCTGCTTTACAAGATGTAAAACATTTTCATGCCCTGCACCATGCACTGCAATGTACGCCTCTTGTTATGTACTGCCTGTACTGCTTTCCCCCCACGCAGTACAACTACATGGATGCGTACCTGCCCCGGCCTGATCAAGACGCCCCGCTGCTGCACCGCCTGTCCCGCTCAGCGCTCATGGGCTTCGTGTCCACTGCGGTACGATGTACTGCGGTACGGTGTACTGCTTATCAGCATCATGATTACATGGCGTTGCGGTGTACTGCTTTTGTTGAGCGTCGACCGCTGCTGTACGATGTATTGCTGGGGTTGACCAATTCTGTACAGTGTACTGCTTTGGTTGGCAGGGTACTCTTTGGCTTGACACATCACTCCATGCTGGGTGCTGTTTGCTATGGGATCCACAACAAATGATTTCCGTGATGGCCTCACAGCCACATGGTCACACCCATGTGACCCATGGCATCACACGTTGACCAGATTACTCCTAGGCCATCTCCATGTCCATGCATCACACTTAACATGTTCACACCCGATCACACTTCCTCGCCCATGTGGTCACACGTGCTCAGGTGTCTGACATAGCGTCCAACTCCATGCGCGTGCTGAAGACCTCCAAGCAGACCAGCAGCCAACCCACCACCTACGTTGCAGTGCTGCGGGTGCGGCAGGGATGCACTTTGATCATGCTCCTCATGTCCTGCTAGTGCTCGTGGTTCAGTACTTATAACGCATTTTGCAAGAAACCAACCCATTAGATGAAATCAATCATACCGTGCACGATTACTGTGCCAAGTGTTGATAGCATCAAGAGCACCTCCACTGCCTGAACACCTTGAGCGCATGAAAATGCACAACATGTCATGCGGTATGTTCCGTATTGTTTGTGGCTGTGCTGGCACACAGGACATTGTGGCGCAGGATGGGCTGACTGGCCTGTTTGGTCGTGGCCTCAAAACCAAGATCATGGCCAACGGGGTGCAGGTGTGTGGCAGGTGGCACGTGCTGCCCATGCGCATGCATGTGAGCGTGCTGCACATGCTGTGCTGTCTATGCTGCGCTGTGCTGTGCTGTGCTGCGCTGCGCTGTGATGTGCTGTGCTGTGTCCCTGCAATCATAATCCATCATCGTGTTGCGTTATCATTACACGGCTCAGCCGTTAGCCGTTAATGCTGTGGTTTAACACACGTCCCTCCACGCCTTCATAAACTGAGGGCTGCTGTTGTGTGACTTATGTTGTCTAACTAATGTTGTGCACCTGCCTGCTGCCCTCCAGGGTGTGCTGTTTACCATCTGTTGGCGGCTGGGTCAGGATTGGTGGGCAGCACACGAGGGGCCCAGCAGTGGTAGCAATGATTAGCAGCAACCCCGAAACAGAAGCAGCATCCTTGATCCTCGAGCCGCAGCAGTAGCAACGACCAGCAGTGGGCAGTGGGAGTGAACCGAGGCGCTCAAACACCACCCACAGCAAGTTCTGAACGGCCCGCAGCAACAGCAAACCCTCAGAAGCTTACACCCCGAACCCTGGACCCCAGACTCTGGAGCCACAGCTTATACATAAAATGGCAACTCAAGTATTGCGTGGCCGGGTTTGGTGGTGGCGTGCGCGCATATCGTGATCCAGCTGCTAAGGCCTGCTCTTCCCAAGCTGTTGCACCCCTTTTCATGCGTGTTCATGCACCAGAGCCCAGGATGTTGGCAGTACGGTGCACGTTGTGTACTGCTGTACGGCTGTGTTCTGTCATGCCCTCATGCTGCGTGGTTAGACCTAGAGGTGGCCGAGTGCCTATGAGCTCTGAGTCTCCTGAACATCTGTTATCTGCTGTCGATTCGCCACCCAGAAGCCCTTGACTGGCTTACAGTGTAACAACAACAACAGCAACTGCTGCTACTGAACATCTGCCCACATTAGTGGATGGTGCAGGGCCAGACAGCGGGCTTGTGTGCAGGTGGCAGCAGAAGTTGTCATACAGAAGCGCACAATGCTGGTCAGCCTGTAGCTGGATGAAGGCTCGTGTAACATGAACATGAACATGAAGGCTCGTGTAACATGAACACAAGCAATGTTGTCACCCAGCAGCCATTGCCTGGTTCACCGAGCTACCTTTGAAGTGTCACAACAACAACAACAGCAACAACAGCAGCGTCAGCAGGTGGCAGCGGCTGCAGTGGCTGGGAGTGCGTCTTGCAGTGCTCTGGTTCCCTGAGGCATCCTGAGAGGGCTGTGTAGCTGTAGTGTCGCATGTGTTGTTGTTGTTGTTGTTGCATGTGATGTTGTTGTTGCATGTGCTGTTGTTCTTGTTCTTGTTGTTCTTATTCTTGTGGTGGTTGTTGTTGTTATTGTTGTTCTTCTTGTTGTTCTTGTGATTGTTGTTCTTCCTGTTGTTGTTGTTCTTGTTGCATGTGATGTTACATCCTCACCTGCCACACACCAGCCCCGTCACACAGCTCAGCTCAGCGCAGCGCACGTCCCGCTAAATACAGTACAAAGGTAAGGGCAGGCGGTACAGAAAGTGGCCTGCTGTCCGTCCAACTTAGAACTGGGGCCCCATCACAGACGACACAAACAGTCTACTTGCCTTGGTCCTGGTGCACAGGTCCAAACCAGACACTACAGCCAAACGTCTCATCACGCCAAGAGTGTGTCCCTTGTTGAGACTGTTGCGTGAACAAAGCTACACAAGGGTCGGCTATGCAGCGGCACCCACCCCCACCCTCCCCAGGAAAGATCTGATACCAGAAGCTGAAATGTAGCGCCCCAACAACTCTAACTGCCCCAACAACCTCCTTTGACTGCAGCGGTACATGAGGGGTGGGGCCATGGCAGTGACATGAGCCATGGCCCAGACTAAAATCCAAATGACCCCCACATGCTGCTGCTCAGAGGCCTGGTTGAGGGTGGTGCTCCAGGTCCCAAGCCAGCAATCAGAAAACGGCTCACCCAAGCTATAAGAAGCAGAATACGTCCCAAGCTATCAGAGGTAGAAAACGACCCACCCAAACGTGGCCCTTAGCAAGCCCTTGTGGCCAGCTTGGCCCACGGTCAGTGGGCATGCCGGTCGGGACCGGCTGGCGACAGTTGATGTTCATTTGAAGATGCTTCACCGCTGCCACCCACACACCCCAGGAACGATAACCCTGCACGCTGCTGGAAAGGGCTCATTGGAATGAGCCGACCATTCCAGCACACATGCAGTACACATGCAGTACTCGTGGCCATGCTACCACATGACACACCCTTCCCCTCCTGCGCCCCGACCCCACACAACCCCAAGCCCCACCCCACAAGAAACCCCAGCCCCACACCCAGACCCGTGACAGCTTGTCGTTCATCCGTTCAGCATCCGTTCATCTGTTCAGCAGACCCCCCGGCATGTGCTATGGACCCCAGCCACCAAGGTGTGAGAAACAACAGAGGACGACGCACACGGCGTCAGCGCGCAATAGTTATGTGCAATGCCGTGCAGCAGGGTCACCTCTTTACCTCCCAGCCATCATCTGACATGCGCCTACCCGCACCACACTCCACCCCGCAACCCACGCCCCGCCACAGCCCAGCCACGGCCATGCAGCAGCAACGCCGCGATTGCGGCGCTGGCTGCAAACCACGAGCTGCTCTGTGACTGGGCTGCGTCACAGCTGGCCGGGCAGCCAGCTGCACAGCTGGCCGTCACAGCTGGCGGGGCAGCCAGCCGTCACAGCCGGTCGTGACAGCCGGCCGTGACAGCCGGCCGTGACGGCCGGCCGTGACAGCCGG
>QAXD01000215.1:86547-115360 GCA_004335575.1 Haematococcus sp. NG2 | reverse complement strand
GACGGGTTTTGGGGCTGAACCCTGAACACTAAACCCTAAAAGGCCGACGCGCCAGGTGGGTGGGGTGATGGGTGCAGGGTTTAGGTTTTATGGTTTAGGGTTTTGGGGCTGAACCCTGAACACTAAACCCTAAAAGGCCGACGCGCCAGGTGGGTGGGGTGGTGGGTGCAGCAGCGGCAACAGGGACAGCAGCAGCGACGGCCGCAACAGGTTGAGATGTACAGGTGTGCAGGTGTGGTGCAGATGAGACAGATTTGTAGATGTGGTGCAGATGTGCAGGTGTGGTGCAGGTATGCAAATGACAGGGATATGCAGGTGTGGTGCAGGTGTGCAGGTCAACAGCCAGACTGTGCCATGATGGTGGGGGGTCACTCGTGTGTGATGTGTGATGCGAGCCATTGGCCAGACAAAACCCTAAAGCAAGAACCAAACGCATGTTAAAGAACCGCCAGAAACCCCACAAGCATGGCCAATCCTTGGTTAATCCTTGGTCAATCCTTGCCCGCAGGAACTTCCCCATCATCAATCATTACACAAACCCTTGTAGACACAACAGCATGCACGTGGAAGCCCTGGAAATCCTGGAAACACCCCGTAAACAGTGTAAGGAACAGTGTTAGAAATCCCCACCCACCCGCAGGAACTTCCCCGTCATCACAAAACCATTACAAAACGACCAAACGCACGTTTCAAAGCCGCCAAAAACCCCACAAGAACGACCAACCCTTGCCCGCAGGAACTTCCCCGTCATTAACCACGGCCGCTCGCGTGGCCTGCTGCGTGCCTTGCGCCGCCGGCTGCTGGCCATTGCTGAGGACCGCGCCACACTGCAGGTGTGAGAGGCGTGGGGCAGGTGTGATGAGAGGTATGGGGCAGGTGTGAGAGGCATGGGGCAGGTGTGAGAGGTATGGGGCAGGTGTGAGAGGCAGGGGGCAGGTGTGAGAGGTATGGGGCGGGTGTGGGGCCTGGGGGCAGGTGTGAGAGGTATGGGGCAGCTGTGAGCGGCATGGGGTGGGTGTGAGAGGCATGGTGCAGATGTGAGGGGCATGGGGCAGGTGCGAGGGGCATGGGGCAGGAAATACTGCCTGTACCGCACACCATATGTACTGCATGTACCGCACCATGTGTACTGCCTGTACCGCAGGATCAGTTGGCGGAGCTCCCTGCGGATGGGGACCCCAACGCGGTAGCTATCTCCATCGCCAAGGTGGGAGGCAGTACATTTGTTTTCTAATGTGGCAGTACATGAATAAGCAAGGCAATACATGTGCAAGCTGGGCAGTACAGGCAATATATACACATATGAAGGGCGCCGACGCGCCGTGCAGCGGCTCTGAAGCATGTTTTTTGTGTGGTGTGGATGGCCAGCTCATCACATTCACTGAAGGGTGGTAACATTCCTTGCAAACTTGGTGCGGATGGGTGGGTGGGGGAGCACTGCCGTGGAGCACTGCTCACATCCCTGCAAGATCTGTTGCGGCACCTGCAGCTGCGTCCGCACTTTGCAGTACGCGGCATTTGATCCTGACCTGCCTTCACCTGTTTTCCTCTAGGGTTTTGCCGATCACTCGACCGAGTTACTTGCAACCGCAAAAACGTTACACAAAAACGATATTAGTAAATTTGTGTTACTTTTCTGGCCCTATCTGATCTGATCCCATCCGATCCGATCTGATCTCACCCTGATCTCATCTGATCAAGTTTCAAATTCAAATTCAAACGCGGGCAGGTGCGCGACCTCGAGGCGCGGCTGCTGGCGGAGCGTGAGGAGAAGGGGCGGCTGGTGGAGGAGAAGCAGGCGCTGCAGGCGCGGCTCATGAAGCTGCGCGACGCCGGCACGGTCAGTAGTAACTAGTAGTGGATTAGGAGTAATTAGGAGTGATTGTTCCAATGTATTATAATAATACTGTAAAATGCAGGCGCGGCTCATGAAGCTGCGCGACGCGGGCACGGTTAGTAGTAGTTAGTATTACTGTAAATTAGAAGTAATAAGTATTAATACATAATAGTACTAATTGTTGATATGATGCTGTATACTGCTGGCGCGGCTCATGAAGCTGCGCGACGCGGGCATGGTGCGACGAGGGGGGGGGACCATCTACTACCATATAGTAACAATAATACTACTGCATCTTTGTAAGAATAATAGAGTGTAGTAGAAAGGAGTCACAGGCGGCGCCTCATTGTGCCTGAATCAGGGCCCACTATTGTGGCCGTGTGTGTACTGCTGTACTGCTGTACTGCTGTACTGCTGTACTGCCATGGGGTATATAATGCTGTACTGCCGTGGTGCGCATGCCACAGGATGACCTGCGGGAGAAGGCGGACGTTCAGGAGGCACTCATCAAGAGTGAGGAGCTGCGGCTGGCTCTGGCCAAGACCCTCATCGACACCCAGGTTTGACCGCGTTTGACCGAGTTTGACCGCGTTTGACCTCGTTTGACCGTGTTTGACCGGGGTCAAAGCAGGGCTGCTTGAGCGTGGGGTGCTGCAGCCGGGGTGCTGGAGTACATCATAGAGTGAAGCCATGGAGGCTACGATATGCTGCTGCGACCATGTGTTACTTCATGTCTAATACTGCGTCACTTTGTAATTTGTGCTGCCATGTTCCGCACGACACTGATCCGCACCACCCTGTATTGCAATGTACTGCCACGTACCATCATGTACTCCCATGCATAGCGGCCTTGTACTGCCTTGTACTGCCATGTAGTGCCATGCACAGCGGACTTGTACTGCCATGTAGTGCCATGCATGTCAGCCTTGTACTACCATGTGCTGCCATCCTGCACTGCCATGTACCGCGGTGCTGTACTGCTCAGATGGAGTACAACGACAAGGAGGGGGAGTGGGCGCGTGAGAAGCTGGAGCTGGAGCAGCGGTTGGCTGAGCTGGAGGCCGGGTGTGTGACCAGACATCATTATGTGTGACCACCATTTATTATATGATCATCATTACCGTATTATATGACCATCATTATTGTGTGACCATCATTATTATATGGCCATCATCATTGCGTGACCATCATACAGACACCATCATTGCGTGACCATCATACAGACATCATGCAGACCATCATCCGGACATCATCATTGTGTGACCATCATACAGACATATCATCATTGCATGACCATCATGCGGACATCGTACATATCATCATACAGACATCATCATTGCGTGACCATCACACAGACATCGTGCAGGCTATCGTACAGACATCATGAAACGGTTGAACCCTAGCGCGATTCAAATCCTCAATGCTGCAGTTTGCCTCATGGCCCGTTATGTCTGCTTTTCCATGGCCTGGACCACCCAGTCCAGACAGCGTGTAATGATGTGCTGTTGTACTGCTGTTATTGTACTGCCTGGTGCAGCCACATGGAGCACTACGTGCGGTCAGAGGACGCGGCAGCGCTTGAACAGGAGCGGGACGAACTCAACACGCGGTACGCGCTCACTCGCCGCGTCATGGCCAACTCCTGCCGCATTTTCACACGCGTCGCATGCTTAATTAATTACCTTGAACTGTTCAGATGGTGTCCAAATGTGGCAACGGCTTTTGCATCGCATGTGTGCGCCACGTGTACCAGAAACGTTGCTGCACTTTTCTGGCAACATGCACTGCATGTGTACGGACCATGGCATGTACCGCCCATGTACTGCATGTGTACTGCATATGTACCGCCCATGTACTGCATGTGTATGTACCGCATGTGTACCGCCCATGTACTGCATGTGTACTGCAGGCTGCTGGCGGCCACGGATGAGCTTCAGAGGAAGGAGGCGGCGATTGCCGACCTCAAAGCAGAGGTGCGACTGTTCTGGCATTCTAATAATGTTAATAGATAATAATAACATGGCGTTTGCCGGAGCCTGACTGTCATAAGCCAAACACCACCACTAGATGCTCTGTCATTCTGTTCTCTTTTATCTCTGTTGTGGGTTGTGGTGATGCCCGATGCGGTGAGGCAACAACGCATCATGGGCCGCCGCCTTTGCGTAACATAATAGTGGCCGGCCGGGACTGTTTGTTGATGAAACCTGCACAACACTCTGGGGCCGTGAATTCTCAACACACCACAGCTGGCTGACGTGCAGTGCTCAGTACCCACTTGGCGTGATCCGATCTGATCTGAGATGCCTTTTTCAAAATTTGAATTCAAATGCACCGCAGGCAGAGGACCTCAAGGCGCGGCTGCGCAAGGCGGAGCATGAGCTGAACCTGATTGGAGGAGAGCACCAGCCAACCGACGACACATGGGACGTGAGTGTTTATTATCATTCCCATTATTATTACTTGGACTGCCTCCTGTACTGCCTGTACCGCCTGTACCACCTGGCTCCTCACACACCGGCTACTACGCACACTTCTCGCACCTGCACCTCATCATCACCATCATGACATGGTTTCGCGCGGGTAAACCCATGGTATGTCCACGACACTTCTACTTGTTGTTGTTGTTGTGGTTGTGGTTGTTGTTGCTGTTGTGGTTGTGGTTGTTGTTGTTGTTGTTGCTGTTGCTGCTGCTGTTGCTGTTGCTACTACTGCCACTTCTACACCACACTGTGCTGCGCTGTACCGCTCTGTACTGCACTGTACCAAACTGTACCGCACTGTACTGCGTTGTACCACACTGTACTGCGCTGTACCACACTGTACTGCGCTGTACTGCGGCTCATGCACATGGGCAGTACAAAGAGGAGGAGCTGTCGGGCATGGACCCCAACTCCCTTGAGGCCAAGCGGCGGCAGCTCTTCATGCAGCTGCGTGTGAAGGTAAGGGTAGGGTTTAGGGTTTTAGGGTTTAGGGTTTAGGGTTGTAGGGGTGTCACACTTGCGTGTGAAGGTAAGGGTAAGGGGTGTTAGTAGGTGAACATGTAGGGGGTTTAGTTACACTTGCGTGTGAAGGTAAGGGTGAGGGGTGTTACACATGAGAGAGCGCAAAGGCAGGCGCGCGGGGGGCGCTTGTTGCCGGGTGGTGCTGTTTCGTATACTGTACTTTGCAACATGTGATGCAATGTTTTTTGTAGCGGTTGATGTTGTATTGTTTGCAACGTGTGGTTGACTGCTTTTCATGATGTGTGACGTCGTCGGTGCGCACAACGGCCCAAAGCCCCATGAGAGACTGCAACCCATTTGTGATGGAGCCAGCGCAACAGGAAACCGTGCAGAACCTAGTGCATCAGGATCACGATAACATACATGATTAAATGGCATAGATGACTACAGAGATTCATGTCACTGGTGTAGTGAGCACCTCGTTGATTGATGACTCGCCACGTCATCAGTCACCTCATTAGTTAGTACCGTAGCTCATTAGTTAGTACGGTAACTCGTTAGGTAGTAACTCATCAGTTAACTCATTAGTTATAATATCTGATTAATTAGCAGCTCATTGAATGAACCGCGTCACAGGACCGCCGCATCGCTGAGTTGGGTGTGGAGGTGCGCGACCTGTCCAAGGAAGTGGACCGCCTGCGCAACGCGCGCGCCGTCACGCAGGTGATCTGATCTGGCATGATCTGATCTGGTGATCTGATCCGGTGTGATCTGATCTGGCATGATCTGATCTGTTTGACTTGGCTTGATCTGGTCTGGTGTGATCGGGGTCAGTGGGCACCCACAGTTGTGCATGCCGGTGACTCACCACCTCACACAGTGCGTGCTCATGTGCGTATATCTGTACTGCACTTCTTCAACACCTGTACTGCTCTGTCCCGCCCTGTACCGCAGTCTGGCGTGGACGAAATGCGTGAGGCGTACCGCAGGAAGTTGGAGGTGGTTATGCGTGACGTGGCAGACCTGGGCCGCGCGGTGGCCATCATGCAGGTGCGGTACAGCAGTACAGCAGTACAGCAGCCACATGGGTCACACTTACTGGTCACACTTCATGGGTCACACTTCATGGGCCGCACTTGAGGGCAACGCCGCGGGTGCCAAAGCACAGCAGTACAGTGGCACAGCGGTACAGCGGGTACAATGGTTCAGCGGTGCACGTTGTGTACTGCCTGGTTGGTCAGGCCTGGCAGACAGAGGGGGGGGGGAGGCGAACAAGGGAGGGGGCTGAGGGCATGGATGATGGTCACACCTGGCCAGGGCAGGATCACACTTGTGAGGCCACGTGCCATGGTCACACTAATGGACAGCCATGGTCACACTAATGGACAGCCATGGTCACACTAATGGGCAGCCATGGTCACACTAATGGGCAGCCATGACCATCTCACACTGTGCGCAGGATGACCCCACGACCGGCATGCGCGTAAAGCCCGAGGACCTCTTCAGTGTGTTCACCAAACTGGCGGACGAGAACCTCCGGGTGAGAAATGTGTGACTGTGTGGGGGTGGCAACACATGTGCTCATCCGTGCAGGGGTGATGGTTGTCACATGAGACATGACGCCACACAATGTCAAGCTTTTGCATCATGTCATCACGGTCACACGCATGCCATTGCACTGTATGTGTGTCCCTCATCACAAACTCACACTCACGTCATTGCACTGTACGTGTGTCCCTCATCACGCGTTCACACTCAGGTCATTGCACTGTGTGTGTGTCCCTCATCACGCGTTCACACTCACATCCCTTATGATCACACACAGGTCACGGATGACCGTGAGCGTGAGATGAGGCATGACCTGGATGACCTGCAGGTGCTGCTGGCGGTTGGTTGGTTGCTAGTTGGTTGGGTGGGTTGGTTGGTTGGTTGGGAAGTTGGATGGGTGGGTGGTTCGCTTTGATTGTTATTAATTGCTGGCGGGTTTGCTGGGTGGCTGGCTGACTGGCGACTCCTGTTCTTTGCTTGGGTTGCTGGTTACTTGGTTGGTTGGCCGACTCTCTAATTACCACTTGCTTTGTGGCTGGAACCCTTGTGATTCCTTACGATAAAAAACCAACATCAACCATCCACACTCATCACGGTGTAGCTGACCACCGCAATGTCCAGCTAACCAACCAAATGACTAACTGTCACAACCACTAACTGAACAACTGCCCCAACCGCCAACTGAACAACCGCCCCAACCGCCACAGGGCCGCCATGTGGAGCTCAAGCGCAAGTTCCGGGCACTGTACCTCGCGTACCGCCAAGTGAGGAGGGGTGTACCCTAAACCTAAACCCTAAACCCTAAACCCCAAACCCCAACCCTAAACCCTAAACCCTTAAACCCTAAACCCTAAACCCACACTGCCTGTGCAATGTGTACTGCCTGTTTTGTGCATACTGCTGGCACGCACTGCTGGCCTTGCGTACCGCCAAGTGAGGGGGGGGGGGGAGTGTACCGCTGGCTTTTTGTTGCATGTACTTCCTGTACCGCTTGTACTTCCTGTACGGCTTGCACTGCATGTACTGTTTCGTTCCTCCTGCACTGCTTCCTTCCTCCTGTACTGCTTTGTGCTGCATGTACTGCTTCCTTCCTCCTGCACTGCTTTGTTGGTCATCTACTACTTCGTTCCTGCTGTCCCGCTTATACTGCCTGTACCACATGTACTGCCTGTACCGCATGTACCGCCTGTATCGCACGTACCGCCCCACAGATCCGGTACCTCATTCAGGACAAGTGGCCCCAGGGCAGTGAGCCGCTGCGCATCCCAACGGAGGAGGAGGTACTGGGGGCGGCGGTGGAGTCCATCTCAAGGTGGGCGCACGTGTGTGTGACTGTGTGTGTGTCCGATGGGGGTGTTTGACCGGGGGTTTGACTGACGTTTGACCAGCTTTCGGCCGGGGGTTTGGCCGGATGTTTGGCCGGGGCATTGACTGGATGTTTGACGGGAGTTTGGCCGATGTCTGACCGGGGCATCGACTAGATGTTTGACCGGGGGAGTTGCCGGGGGGCGGGGGGGCCAGGGTCCAATTATGGGGCTTGGCCGGGGGTTCTGACCAGGGTGTTTGACCAGCAGGTGCCTGGCAGGTGTGGCAGCACTGGTTAGTGGACTGGGGGGCGCCTGAGGAGTATCTGCCGATGGCAGTGGTTTGGGAAGGCGGCGAGAAGGCATCCTACATCTCCTGTATCCCTTCTTCATTCTCACTTGATTATGATTGTGTGATTGCACTGGGTCACTCGGATCTCAAAACAACATCTGTGAAACGCCGTGTTATTGCTATTATTGTCATCACTCATACCTCGCAGGTCGGAGGAGGAGGCCGACCGGCGGCTGATTGCACGGCTGAGGCAGCAGGCCAGCCAGCTGGGCACCCAGCTGGGGGCACTGGCGGTGGCGGACGCGGCCGGGGCGCGGGTATGTTCATAGGGCTAGGGTTTAGGCCATTAGGGTTTAGGGTTGAGGGCAGTTGAGGGTTGAGGGTTTAGGGTCGAGGGCAGTTGAGGGTTTAGGGTGGCGGACGCGGCCGGGGCGCGGGTGTGTCCATGGGGTTGAGGGTTTGGGGTTCAGACCATTAGGGTTTAGGGTTTAGGGCTGAGGGGTTAGGGTTTAGGGTTGACGGTTCAGGGTTGACGGGTCAGGGTTGAGGGCAGTTGAGGGTTGAGGGTTCAGGCCGGGGCGCGGGTGTGTTCATGGGGTTTAGGGTTTAGGGCTGAGGGTTGAGGGTTGACGGTTCAGGCCAGGGTTCAGGGGCGTTCATAAGGTTAAGCGTTTAGGGTTCAGGCCAGGGGGTTCATAAGGTTGAGGGTTGACGGTTCACGGTTGAGTGTTCAGGGTTGAGGGTTGACGGTTCAGGGTTGAGGGTTCAGGGTTGAGGGTTGACGGTTCAGGGTTCAGGGTTGAGCGTTTGAGCGTTCAGGGGCGTTCGTATCAGGATGTGGAACCCACGTGGCCGCATGTGCTGTGCGTGTGTAGATGCAGCTTGCTAACGTTTGAACACGCGCGACTTGCGTGACTTGCGCGCAGGAACTGGGGGCGGGGCGGGTGTCTTTATGCTTAGCTCACTCTTAACTCACGCTCTTAGTTGCTGCCCGGAAAGATGGGCATCATCTCCCAGCCCATGAAAATGTTATGCATGAGAATGTTCTTTCATGTTTCTCACACTTGATTTCACACCTGCACCACATCACCCCTCAGGGTATCCCTGTGCGTGCCTCTGACCTCTCCAAGCTGCCACGGGAGAACACGTATGACGTGGACAGATATGTTGGTGAGTGGACAAGTGTGACAACGTGTTGCCTAGAATGTTGCCTGATGTGTTGCCTAATGTGTTCGCTAATGCGCTGCCTTCTTCAAGCGAGACATCATGTCCATCATGTCCGCCACAGCATGCGCTGCCGAAGTTGTGCCGCATGCAATGCGCAGCCGAAATGCAGTGCCCAGATTTTGTGCAGCTTGGCATGCACCCCCCGTGATGTACCGCACACATTGTGCGGCTCGAGTTGTACTGCCTGAGGTTGTACTGCCTGTACTGCCTGTGAGTTGTACTGCCTGAGGTGTACTGCTTGCCCGCCACATGTCAGACATGCCCGAGATGGTGAGGGTGGAGAATGAGAAACTGCGTGAGGAGCTGGACAAACTGAGGTCACAGGTGAATGACATGTGAGGGGAGGTGGTTGGAAGTTGGTTGTAGGGTCTCAGGGTTTAGGGTTGCAGGGTTTAGGGTTTTAGGGTTTTAGGGGCAGGTCCTGCAGTCAGGTTTAGGGTTAAGAGGAGGTTGAGGAAGTGAAGCACCTCGGTTCACGGGAATCGTTGTAGACTTCAACTGGTACCTGAGAATGTTGGAGGGCATGCTGTTTCGGAATGGTGGACAGGCTAGTGGTTGGGTTGTTGGTGGTTGGACGGGTGGTTGGAGACAGTTTGGAGGAGGTGTGGCAGCTGCGATGCCATGCCTTACAGAGTGTGATCCTCCCCTTGCCTGGGCACTGTTCTTCTTCTTCTTCTTCTTCTTCTTCTTCTTCTTCTTCTTCTTCTTCTTCTTCTTCTTCTTCTTCTTCTTCTTCTCAATTTTTCACTTCTGCTGCTCCCTCTCATTCTTCTCACCTCACTCCATCTCCTGCTTCATGTATGATATCTCACACACACGCCCGCTCCTGGTGATAATAATAATTACTAACACGGCGTTTCCGGCTCCTGATGGCACCTGCCAATCACACTCAGGTGGCGGGCACCCCCATCGACCGCCTCAAATCCGACAACGCGTTCCTCACGGCCAAGGTATGAGCTGTCTGACTAACTGGTGTGATGGCTGACTGACTGACTGGCAGGCTGGCTGACTGGTTGGCTGACTGGCTCTGGAGCTGGCTGGCCACACTGTCACCTTGCTTGGCTGAAGGACTGAACCCTACTCATGCAAAACATGCCGCATGTCCCATACGTGTCACACACATCTCATACATATCACACACACCTCATAAACGTCTCACACGCGTCTCATACATATCATACATATCAACATGTCACACACGCGTCTCATACATGTCACACGTATACACGTGGCAGGTGCGTGAGCTGGCCAGTGATAAGAGCCGTGACCAGATGGCTGGGGAGCTTGCGCGTGCCAAGCTGGAGATGGACCGCCTGCGCAAGCAGCTTGCCACAGGGTTTGCTGGCACAGGGCCAGGTGGGTGTTCTTATCATGATAAGTAATGATAACACAGCGTTTCAAAGGTGTTTCTGCATGCCGGAGCCTGAAGTGGGTGTTCCGTGGTTTTGTTGTCATCGTCAGCATGTACCTGCTGTACTGCTGTACTGCTGAACGTACTGCTGTATTTACTGCTGCGCTGCTTTCCATGTTTGTTTTGCACTGCGTTGTCCTGTGTGCAGCGCTGGTTCACCGCGATGCTGCATGGCATGCCCCCACTAATCATGCCAAGGAGGTGCACTTACAAGGATGAAGCGATGAATGGCATTCCTCATGTCCAATTGTCCATGTCCGATCGTGGTTTAACGGATGCCTTGCTCTGAAGCGGTTTGTCCGTTTGTCGGTTTGTTGGTTGGTGGGCACAGGGGGTTCAGGTGTTCCAGACGTCAAGGGTGTGACCGCACAGATCCGTGAGATGACCGGCAAGTCCCAGGTGAGCTCACTCTTTTGATACACTTGGTTTTTAGGGTTTAGGGTCTAAACCCTAAATCCTAATCTCTAAACCCGTCAGTGCACTATCGGTATGTTGTGTAACTTCTGCACACACAATATGTTGTGTAACTTCTGCACACACAACCTGGACATGATCTGACCTGGGCGTAGGATCTGATCCATGATCTGGTCTGAAATTACGCAATGTTCAATACTTAGTTGCCCTTGGTACGGGCGTGCACAATTTTCAAATCAGGAGGGGCAGCGGCAGTGCTCAAGATATGATCATTGCCGTGTTGGTTTGAAATTTGAATTCGAGTTGGATTTGAATTTTGTAACAGGTGGAGCTGGAGCGGAAGCTGGCGGCTGCTGAGTCAGCGCGCATCATGGCGGAGGAGCAGCTCACGTCCCTACAGGCGTACCTCACAAAGGTATGAGAACAGTGTGAAGTGTGTACGTGGGACACGTGTGAAAGTGTGAGGAGCTTTGCAAAAGTGTGAATTGGTCAGGGAATGTGTGAACTGTGCAGTGAGTCATGCAACCACCAACATGGTGCCCGTTTATGCATGTCTTGCTGTGCTGCTGTACCATGCTGCACTCTTATACTTTGCCATGCTGTTGCGCGGCAATGTACTGATCGACTGCTTTGCTTTAGTCGCTTAGTGTGCTGACGTGCTGCATGGCAATGATCATCGATTGTACCGCTGTGTTGCACTGTACTGCACTGTACTGCTGTACTGCACTGTACTGTACTGTACTGCACTGTACTGCCATACCGCAGGCCAACGTGCAGTACCAGAAGGAGATCATGCGGCTGCGTGCCATCATGGGCCAGGTGGACCCTTCAGGCGCCCTGCTGCGCAGCAACCCCATCCGCGGGAAATGAACGGGCCATCAGACGGCAGGCGAACGGGCCATTGCGGGAAATGAACGACCAGGCCATCAGATGGGAGGCGAACGGGCCATTTAGTAGGTTGGAAGTGAACATGCCAACAGGAAAGAGGCGAATGGGCCAATGTTTACTTGGGAAGGGTACCGGCCACCAGGCGGAGGCGAACGGCCCAGGGATCCAGGCAGATGCTGCGGGGCTACACAGGCAGTAGGCATGCACTTGTCAAAAAGTGTATGTACTGTATGTACTGTGTGTACTGTGGCAAGAAAGGGATGTGCCGCACTGCACAGCACCCCTTGAGATACAATCATACTCGTGGTACTTGCCTTTCATGCACGACGCTGGTAGAGGCGTGAAGATTCCAACACGCAAGCAGTGACAACACTGTAACCATGAGAGTGAACCATGAGAGTGAAGCATGAGAGTGAAAGGCGTGAGACAATGCGCAGGGCTGACACGGTCACTCACGTCACCCATGTGCCCAATTGGCCTTCATTTTTTAAAACTCCAGATATGCCATGTACAATTTCCTGTACCGCGACTGCATGTGTGTACTTCCAAAGGTTCAGAGCAAGGCCCATTGGTTTGGGGACTGATGGCGTGCGTGTATGCATGCTCCACAAGCTGAGAAATGGGAGCATGTTGCTTGAACCCTACCTGACCTTGCAATGCTTCAGCTCTCACTCTTCGTGCCACTGTGCTTCACACACTGACCCCGCTGGCATGCACTCCAAGAGGCTCAGTGTGGAAAACTTCAGGGTTTACGGCTCAGAACCCTAAATAGCAAGCTGAGACCCAACATCACGCTGAATGGCATTCGCCACCGACCCGTGCCCAACCCAACTACTGCAAACGATGCCCTAACAGCCCTCCAAGTGACAGACTGATCTGCTGGCAAGCCCCATTTCATTGGCTTGTCTTCCGCGGAATGCTTGCTTTGTGTGGCTTGAACATGAACATGAACATGAACATGTGGCTTCACCAACCACCTCTGACCTATGATAACACGGGTGCGTTCCCTTTCGCCGTGTCTGTGGCTTGGCTGCGTTTTCGCTGGAGGTGGATTGATGCCCACCATGTCACCCGCTGTTTAACAGAAGGAAAAAAGGTTTCAACAGAGCTGGCAGGCCAGATGCCCCAGGCGTTGCGTTAAGTTGCATCAACGTGCACATGTACAGGTTGCAGTCGCTGTGAGGAAGATCAGGTTGCAGTCGCTGTGAGGAAGGTCTTTCTTTGCCCACTTGTGGCCATACATGCTGTGCAAGTGATCAAACGAGGCTTTATCCATACGGTATACCTCTAAGAACTTCTCATCCACTACATTTCCTGGCCACTTATCCAGGGCACCTGACATATAACCTTCTACCAAACCCTCATGCACGCGCACCCAATCTCCCAGGACCTGTACCTCCCACATGCTGTGACCTGCCTCACCACCATAGCTTCCTTGAAGGCTCCACATACGCCGGTCGCGCTTGCCGAGTTTGACATGGTCGTCTATCAGACGGCCGCCATGCGCCAGCAGCATGGGAGCAACCCATGCACCCAGAGGGTCCACAGTCATGATTTGTTGCATGACTGCAATTTGCAAGGCTGCACTGCTCTGGCGCTGCTGCTCCTGGAACATCCTCACGGTTGCCAGCGCAGCATGCAAGCCCAGCAGCTGCACATTGGTGGTTTGCAGCTGGACTTGCAGCAGCAAGGACAACAGCATCAAAACAGGGCGCATTTGCCCTAGTTTCACGCTGAAAGATCTGGCGCAAGTAGGTGGTGGCGTGCGCTTACAATACGCAACCCTGAAAATACAGTGTGACCGTGATTTTTCGACTTCAGTTTCCGTATACGGAATTTACGACTCGGAAGTCGAATACGAATACGAATACGGAACCCAATGTGACCGCTCTCTAATGCAGTAACAAAGAGTGAGGAATGATGAACAGCAAACAGATGAAACCTTTGTGAACATTGTGTCTATTTATTATAACAGAAGGTGATGAATGATTTATAACAAAGCAGGCTGGGCCAAGGTGTTGCGGCCTGTTGGAGCCACGAGCATGAACATTGGCATGAAGAGCATGATGTGAGGGTTCAGACGTAGCAAAAGCTGCTCGTGCCCCAACCACGACGATGCCAACAAGGCAAAACCAGTTGAAACACTGCCAACTACGGTAGTCATGATGACCCATGAAACATCGATGAAACCCATGAAACAGTGATGATTCCCGCACGGCAGGACCCTGCCTCCCCACCATGAGGCAGTGGTATCGCACCCCTAATCATGACCCATAACCCATAAACCCTGAGCCCCGAAATGCTGAAACCTAAACCGCCCAAGGCAGTGAGTCGTGGTACAGTTGGTGTACACATGCATACTGCAGAAAGCACCTTGCCAAAGAAACAAAATGCTGCATACAGCATCTCTTGCTGCAGTGGGTCAGGGCACACATGGTGCCACCACTCTCAAAGTGAATTTTTTCACAAGCAAACAACCATGGCCCACAGGCCGGCAGCAGCTCCCCGCCTCCAGGACCAGCTGCAGTCCATTGGAACCTGCCATGCTTGCTGTGTTTGTGCTGCCATGCACAACACCATCTGTGCCGCGATCAAGACAACATCTCACCCACAAACAGCTCTCACAGCAACAGTTCAGCAGCGGTAGCCGATGCTCATGGCAAGCCTCCCTGACACATACAGCCACACATCCATGGTGCGTCACACCACTGTCGCATCATCACACGTGATGATGTCAGCACTATCGCGTCACATCACTCCTGCTTTTCCCGCTGGCCTTGCGTGTCGAACAGCCACGCCCACGCATCCACCATCTTGTTCAAGGCCCGCTTCACATCTGCATGCAGCGCACGTGCACATGCAGTCATGCACTCAAGCGGCAGGATGGGACGTTGGGCATGAGGCTGGCTGCCAAGAGGGCCTCGACTGGCGCCTACGGCTTCTGTAACGGCTTCTGTAACAACATAACATAACAAAATGAGGCTGGCTGGCTGGCACATGGAAAACATGCGGTTGATGTGGAACACTGCCTCACTATTCTTGGGTACTACGAATGCCAGCTCCACCGCTCGCAGGCAGCAACCAAGGAGTAGGCAAAGGAGAGGAGGAAAAAATAGGGAAGGAAAGGAGTAAAGGGAAGCAGTAAAGGAAAGGGAAAGAAAGGAGTCACAGGAGCAAACACAGTGAAGGAGTAGTGAAGGGGATGGTGAAGGGGGAGAGTGGAGGAGACAGCAAGGTGATTGTGAAAAAGAAAGGAGGTTGTTAAAGGGGAATGGGACCCAATCCACGCGCGAGCACTGCCACACAGCCCAATGTCAGCTGGTGCTACAATCCCAGGCGCACCCACCTTCATTGATGTTGCGCAGCGCATGCTGCTCCCCCCATTGCTGTTGCTGGCGTTCCTGCTCCAGCTGTTGCTGGTGTTCTTGCTCCAGACGTTTCTGTGCCAGTGTCCGTCGCAGCTCCTCAAGCTCCAACTTGTTCCGCTGGCGCAGTTCCTCCAGCCTAAGCTGTATCTGCTGGCGCTGTTGCTCCAGCTCAAGCTGGTACCGCTGGCGCAGTTCCTCAAGCTCGCGCTGGTTCTGCTGGCGCTTCTGCTCCAGCTCGAGTTGGTCCTGCTGCCACTGCCGCTCCAGTTGCTGGCGCTGCTGCTCCAGCTCCAACCACTGCCGTCTCAGCTCAAGCTTGGCGGTGCGGGAGGTACCCAGTCCTCCCTTTCCCTCCAGTGTAACGTCTTTCATTTTTTCAAGCTGCTGCGGCTGCCCCTGTTGCTCGGTGCCTTCTAGCATGGTCCCTTCAACCTGCAGCCACAGGACCATGAGCCGACTTCACACATGCCATCTGTGCAGGGCAGTGGTGTCATGCATCAACATAAAAACCCATGCATCAACATATAAACCATGGTCTGCTGCACCGTGAACCATGCAGCAACCACACATGTGCCAGATCTCACCTCAAGTGCGTGCCCCTTGCCAATCTTCTGCAGAGTGGCCGCGCCATCAGCACCTGCCATGCTGCTCAGCCTTCGATCACATGCAGCGTGTGTGCCCAGGCATTTCGGCTCAAAAGCACATAATTCGGTTGCTTGCATGTGGAGTTGCGAACTACTTTTACAGGTGTCAACCAGCTATAAGGAAGGCAAATCCTCACAGATCGCTCCTCGTCAGGGAGCAGCTGCACCGCCAAGCGCTGCGTGACGTCCCATCCTCAAATTTTATTTACCCCTCGCAGCGCATCGTACGTGCACCGGAGCCATAATGTTATGTAATGTAATGTGATACCACATGGGGTTACCACCGTGGATTTCACACGAGGCTCACTGTTGTGTGTTGAGCCGAGTGATTGAGACTGCTCATGCAGCTCACAGGCAGTATCTGCTATTGCAATATGCGTGGCGACGTCTTGTTATAGATGTGGCAATCTGCTAGCAATTCAAGAGGCCTTTAGTGAGGTAGGGGCAGGGACAGCAGCATGCACGCATGTGGAGGATGCACTTGTGGAGGGCTGCACAATGTTTTTCTCCTCACCGCCTCACTGCTATGCCATCACATGCATCTGAACGTGGAAGGCGTGGCTGCGACATGCCCCACACGCGTGCGTATGCATCAGACGGCCCAGTTTGGGGGCGCATGACAGCTGTGTGGGTCTTGTGTGCACGCCAAGCAAGCCGAACATCGTGCTGGAAAACCACAAACTGAACATGAATGAAACAGGCCCTAATGCCAGCAATTCCAGCAGACAGTTGCTCCCTATCCATTCACTCATCAGTGCACACAACCAGCACCAACAGCCAGAATTGCATCCTCCCTACTACCATGGCACCCATCTGCTACCATTCGCACTTCTCCATCAAGAGAGGAGGGATTGGCAAGTAAGGGTTATGGTACCCAACATGCCAATCCCATCTTCAACCGCACGTGCGTGTACATGTGTGAGCCCTTGGTGCGTGAGTGAGAGCACCGCGACAGTCGTCATGCATTCACCCATGCATTCAAGCTCAACAAAAGGGCAGCACCCAAACAACCTCCTTACATGAGACATGCAACGAACAACCAAGTGTCCAGCCGCCGTGCACTGGAGTTGTACCAAGGTATGCGCGCTCACCGTAGTCACACCTTCACACACCAAGTGCCATCAGCAGCCGAGCCAGCAGCCTTACAAATGAACGTTACAATACATGATGGTCCTTCTCCTTAGGTCGTGTCTCTTGTGTGATGAATTGATGATGGGTGGAGCCATGCCCAGTGGACTGGCTCAGGTCACTGCGGCCAGGAGTCACCCACTGGGTGCCATGCATGCATGTGCCCATGCAAGGCCCATGCAAGGCCCATGCATGTGCCCATGCAAGGCCCATGCAAGCCAAACCATGTGCACCCCATGCAAGCCAATTTAGCCAAACGACATGAACGAAGCCCATGCAAACCGAACCCTGTCCATGCAAGCGAAACAACATGAATCCCAAGATCCCCAACTGTGTCGTCTCTCGTCACTCATCACTGATCTCTGGCACAGTGTGACATGTCATCAGCCGCCACATGACAGGGAGCGTGACCGCCGTACCGCTGTACTGCTTCGGCTGCCCCCGTTTCTAAGGGCAGCATGGGCGGGGTGGGAGGCGAGGAGGTGCTCGTGCCATGCACGCACCTGCGGGCGGCGGTGTAAGGGCCAAAGGAACAAAAGGAGTCAACAAAAGGAATGAACAAATACAAGGAACAAAGGGAATGAACAATTAAAGGAACAAAGGAATGAACAAAAGAAAGCAACACAAGGAATGAATCAAAGGAACAACAGGACCCAAGTACGCGGCACCCGTGGCGTGTGGTGTGTATGTTTGCTCAGGAATGTTGGGCATGTGCTGAGTGGTGGATGGGCGATTGGAGTCACCAACCCAAGTGCCCAGGAGCTCTTGCCATCCAGCGTCGCAGGTGTTTGGCTTATGACTGTCAGGCCCGGCAGCAGCAGCAGTGCCACTGCCACACATATGTAGATCAATAAGATTATGTACCAAACCACGCACCGCAGCGTCTGTCTCGCTGCCCGAAACCAGAACCTGGCGGCCTCCAAAACCAGCTGAAGTGCCTCCGGAACCGGGTGCCGCAGTAGCTGTGCCAGAGCCGTCGCCCAAGGAAGTTGAAGAGCCAGCGCGCAAGCGGGCAGCAGACGACGCAGCGACACCACTGACATCAGGAGCAACGCGACCACCAGAGCCGTCCGAAGCGGCAGTAGCTGTGCTGGCAGTAGCGGCAGCAGTAGCGGCGGCAGTAGCGGTGCCTGCAGTGCCGCTGGTCCAGGGCACAGCGGCCGTGTTGTTTTCCCACCGCCCAGTGTAGGTGCCCCGCACCCAGGCCACGAGCGCGAACGCGTCCTCAAACCTGGAGTGTGTAATGACAACAATCATAACAATGGAGTGTGTATTAATAATAAGAAAGTAATCATATCAATGGGGTGTGTATTAACAATAAGAGGTCAATAGTAATAGTAATAACCTGGAGTGTGGTTCGTGTAAAAAGCGAGGTGTGCATGCGCAGGGCCGTCCAGTTTGTCCAGCACATGCATGCCGAGGCTTTCGTTGCAGGAGATTGGGCCATGTTGTCGGTCGCTCGAGTCACACGCTTCTGTAGTTCATACCGCTGTCCTCCGTGCGTGCTGTTATAATAACCACACCAACAACACTAAACAGTTCCTCATCATGCCCAAACCCTAAACCCTAAACCACAAGCCCTAAACCCTAAACCCTAAGGCTCGCGCCCCGGCTCTCACCTGCTCATCGCACCAAACGAAACACGCATGGACCCCAGGGGCAGGCGCAGCCGCCGCTTCTCACTCCTGCTGCCCCCTGCAGGTGTGACCTGCCGCTCCACCTCAATCCACTCCCATTGCGCCTCCCACTCCTGCGTGTGAGATAGAGTGAGGCAGAGTGAGACAGAGTGAGCCAGAGTGAGACAGAGTGAGGCATAGCGAGACGGAGTGAGGCAGAGTGAGGTGAGTGAGGCAGAGTTAGGTGAGTGAGGCAGAGTGAGGTGATTGAGATTGAGGCAGAGTGAGACAGAGTGAGGCGAGTGAGGCAGAGTGAGACAGAGTGAGACATAGTGAGGCAGAGTGAGGCAGAGTGAGGTAGAGTGAGGCGGAAACCCCAGGCAGACCCTAAACCCTAAGAAACCCAGAAAACCCTAAAACCCTGTCGTCTGATGAGGGCATGCGCCGTCCCTGCAGCCCCTACACCCTTCTCTTCCTGTTTTAAACCAAACCTCCCTTTCCCTCCAGTGTAAC
Source organism: Haematococcus sp. NG2 (assembly GCA_004335575.1). Taxonomy (NCBI): domain Eukaryota; kingdom Viridiplantae; phylum Chlorophyta; class Chlorophyceae; order Chlamydomonadales; family Haematococcaceae; genus Haematococcus; species Haematococcus sp. NG2. Next base: position 96,228 of record QAXD01000215.1, on the reverse strand, counting down.
CACCTTTATTCATTCAAACCACACCTCGGAGTGTGGGTCGGCCGCCTTCGCTGCTGCTGCGTGTGCCTCAACCTCCGCGTCCGTCACACCCTGCTCATCACAGCAGTGTAACCACCAAGCTCACTCGACCCGCCTCAGGCCACCGCACAAAAACCAAAATGTACTACAGTATAGCCCATGCACTACAGTATAGCATGTAAGAGGGTGGCTGCAGGTGACAAGCACACGCAGTGCAGCAACAGGCTGAATCAAGACATTCAACAGGATGCACTAATAGGTCACGGCTACTGCTAGAGTTGCCTGGGGTGGTCGTCTGGTAAAGAACCAACACGCACATGCTATAATTGAAGAATGCATTGACGCACCGTGAACGCGTAGCATGCACCTGGGTTGCACGTACAGCCCCACCGCAGGCACAGCCCCTGGTCTGACGCGTTCAACCCGGCAGTACGGTAGCTGTACGTACTGCCGTCCGGCTGTAGCAGCTGGAAGTTGAGGGTGGGGCCCTGCACGGCGCGCCTGCAGTACAACAGCGGTACAAGATCAGAACAACAGCGGTACAAGATCGGCAAAAGTACAAGATTGGCATAACAGCAGTACAGCAGCGGTACAGCAGCAGCACACAATCAACAGCAGTACAGTCAGTAGTGCAACAGCGGCTGTATGTCATCAGCAGAACAGCCGCAGCTGCGGTGCGCACAGCTGTTGTACGGGTTTAAAGTGTACTGCTGGAAGGGTTTAGAGCCTACTGCAGGAAGGGTTTTGAATGTACTACTGCCGATCAGGTGTAGGATCTAGAATTCAGGGTTTGCAGGCTGGGTTCAGGTTGTGGGATCTAGGGTTCAGTGTTTGGCATTCAAAAAGTCAAATACTGATGAGACCCTGAAAACGTGGCGCCACGGTCAGCGTTCACGATTAAGAGGCAATGCGCTTGGCACCAGGCCATACAATTGCAGTACATCGCATGCAGTACACCAGGTGCCGTACACCAAGCAGTACATCAGGTGTATGGCACATGCAGCAGTACATCAGCTGCAGTACACCAAGCAGTACATGATGAGATGCAGGGCACATGTGGCAGTACAGCAGTACGGATGTACATAAAGATAGGTACCGTGAATATGTACCTGAGCTGCGGTGCATCGTGCAGCCCCCACTTGCCCGCGAACCGCACGAGGGGCGCGCCGTTGGGGTGGCGCAACGCACGCAGCGCCTCGTAGGCGTACTCCCCGATGGCGGCCGTGTGCGTGTGCACTGCGGCCATGCCGCCCAGGCCCTGCAGCGCCTGCGGAGGGCGCAAAGCGGGGAGTAATAAGGAAGCAAAGCGGGACGTAAGGATGTAATACGGACGGTAGTATTATAAGGAAGCAAGGCACGCAGGGCGTAGTAAGGTAGCGAAGCAGGACGTAAGGACGCAAAGCAGGGCGTGAGGAAGCAAAGCAGGGCGTAATAAGGACAAAAGCAGCACGTAAGGACGTAAGCAGCACATAAGGACGCAAGCAGCACGTAATAAGGTTCAGGGTAGCCTAAACCATACATCCAAGAGTTCAGCCCAGGGTCATGGGTGACAGGTCCAAGGCGCATGCGACTGACCCCATGCACATGTCTAATGTTCTGGGACCTGTCACATGCGCATTGGACCTGTCACCCATGACCCTGGGCTGAATGCGACCAAAAGCGATGGCCTGGCTGGTGGGCCTTCCAACTTCCGCACCGCCAGGCCGTGCCGTAGGTTAGGTTTTAGGGTTTAGGGTTTTTAGGGTGTCAGGGTTTAAGGTTTCTAGGGTTTAGGGTTTAGGGTTTAGGGTTCCGTACCGCCAGGCCGTGCCGTAGTGCCAGGATCTCCAGGAAAGGGGGTGTGCCCGGCTCCAGAGCAGCCGGCAGCCCATGGCGCACCTGGGGTTAGGGTTTAGGGTTCAGGGTTTAGGGTTTAGGGTTTAGGGTTTAGGTTTTAGGGTTCAGGGGTTAGGGTTTAGGGTCTCGGGTCTGGGCACCCTACACCCTCAACCTTAAACCCTAAAAGGGCATGATTTAGATCCTGGGCGGTGCAGCTGAAATGGGCCAGCAGCGCCAATGCTTGCCTACCTTCACGCCGTGTTATTATTATTATCATTATTAGCACCACTGCTTGCCTACCTGCCACCTCATTCCAGCTGTGGCAGTGAACACAGAGCCACCTGCCCAGTACCTCTGCAGTTGAGCAGGCAAAGGAGGAGTGAGGCAATCTGTGAAACACCGTGTTCATACAGAACTACTATTAATGCACTATGGTCAACAAGCAGCAACAGGTAGAGTGTGTGTGCGTGTCCACGTGTATGTGAGGTAGGAGGGGGAGGGGGCCAGATAAAACAGGTGAAAAAGGCAGCCAACAGAAGGCCTGCATGCAGTGCATGCAGTACGACAAGGCAGTACACACGGCTCCCATCACACACGACACATAGTTTCGAACACACAGTGTACGCGGTACAACACGGCAGTACAATCAGGTAGTACAAGGCAGTACGCACGTACCAGCTGCAGTACATCTGCCGCGTCACGGCGCACGAGTAGTGCTCCCACACCTGTGGGCAGCCTGTGACCAAGGTGTGAGGTGTGAGGGAATGAAAGTAAGAACGTGTGAGGACAGGTGTGAGCGGGTGTGGGCAAGACGTGGCACAGTGAGGCAGCACTGGGGGATGTGGGAAGGGAAATGCTGGTAGGGCTGGTGCACAATGCTTGGCGATATAAAGCACTGGGTCATGCCCAGGGCTGATGAGGCTGGTGATGCGGCAAACCAATGCCAAGGATACAAAGGCCGAGGGTTTGATGGCATGAATTCTGAGCTGCCTTATATCCAATGCGTTCTGCCTCACTAAACCTGTACTGCCTGTATTGCCTCACCCATTGTACTGCCTGCACTGCCTCACCCACTGTACTGCCTGTACTGCCACCTTAACTCTGTACTGCCTGTACCGCCTCACCCGAACAGCTTGTAGAAGGACACGACCGCAAAGTCGGGCTGTACTTCCGTCAGGTTCAACGCGTGGTGCGGTACGAATGCCGCGGTGTCCAGCGCCACCAACCACCTGGGCAGTACAGCAGTACAGAGGGGCTTGTACGGCAGTACAGTGGCGGATGCGAGGTGTATTTAAAATATGGTTGTGAAATGCAACAGAACCATGAACCGCTGTACGGCCATGAGTGCACCCCAATGCGAGGGGCAGTATGGCAGTACAACGGCACGAGCATTGCAGCAGGAATCTTGTGGGTAGGACGAGGCGGGACAGGCCACCTGGTGGAGGCCCTGACCTGAACCCTCTACACCCTAAACAATGTAAACTTGCATGCAAACTTTTACACCCTAAACAATGTAAACTTGTCTGTTCAGCCCCAGGCCCGCTGCTGATGGCTGCTTCACTGCCAATGCTCTGTACAGCCTGTACACCTGACCTGTACACCTCAGCAAACTGCACGTCCAGCTCCACACCACCTTCCCTCTCACACCTGTGGTAACTGAAACCCTAAACCCTAAACCCTCACCCTAAACCCTCACCCTAAACCCTAAACCCTAAACCCCTTACCTGTGCTGCCTGCCATCAGGCAGCGGACCGGACAACTCCCTCACTCGCTGCACCCAGCTCAGGTTGTACAGCACGCCTGCAGCAGTACAGGCAGTACAGGCAGTACAGGTGTCAGGGGCCCCAGGCGCCACATGCAGTGATGGGGGCAGCGTGCCTGGTGCAAGCACAGCAGGGATGTGGTGTGAACTGGTGTTAGCTCTCACACGGTTCACTCACTAACGTTCCACACACGTCGAGCCGAACGCAGGGCACAACCAACCCAACTGCCAGCGCCCGCCCAGCAACCACCCACCCGCGTAGTTGTCGTACGCCGGGAAGGCGAACAGGCTGTACGTTGTACCGCTGGGGTCATTGCTGGCGCCACGTGCTGCTGGTCTGTCATCGCAGGGCTGCATGCGCCCTGCCCTGACTTCCCCTGTCTGTATGTCTGCCACTAGGGGCCCTTCACATGCCAGGTCACCCCCGCACACGTCCGTGGCGCCGCCGGCCCTGGCCCGTCCGTCTCCCTTGGACCGTTCACCTCCCCTGGACCGTTCGCCTCCCGTGGACCGTTCGTCTGCCCTGAACCGTTCAGATCCCTCCGCCTCCAGCTCGCTCAGCCACGCGTCAAGGTCCTCCTCCTCCACCGCACCGATGCGGCCGCCGGCAGCGCACGCGAACTCACGCATGCCTGCAGGCGGTAAAGAACAGGGTCCACAACGGCACAATAAGTAATGATGCTCATAATTGCACGGTGTTACAGATGCGGCGTTACAGATGCGGCGTTTCTGCATGCCGGAGCCCGGCGGTCATGAGCCAAAACACCAGCACTAGAGCGTCCACGAGTAAAAGCACCCAGTCCCAGAAGCGTCGGGCTCTGAGGGCTCGTTTTCTGGCGATGCACAGCAAATGACTGACAGCCGCTCCAACCACACATACAAGACAGCAGCATTGCATCACCGCCGTCAGCTGCTTGCTGGAGCCCGGCAGATCCCAACCCACACGCACCCAGCCCGAAACCGCAGCCCTAAACCGCAGCACTAAACCGCAGCACTAAACCGCAGCACTAAACCGCAGCACTGAGCCGCAGCCCTAAACCGCAGCATCGCGGGTTCAAGTGCGCAAAGCTGTGTAAGGATGATAACGCATGATAACGACGCACCCAGCACTGTTATATATTATAAAAATTATGATGGCGCACCCAGCACTGTTATTATATGAATATGATGACGCACCCAACACTGTTATTATAATTATATAAATAATATTTATAAGTAATATGATGACGCACCCAGAACTGAGTTGTGGTTGGAGCGGGTGTACAGGAAGGCCGAGCCGGGGCCCCAAGGGAACGTCTCCCCCACCATCTGCAGGGCGCCTGTGGTGGACCGCGTGAAGATGAGCTGCGTGTGCGAGTGTGAGGGTTTAGGGTTTAGGGTCGAGGGGTTTAGGGTTCAGGATCTATTCCCACCCGCCCTCACCTGCTGTACTGCCTACCGCCAACACTCCCACGTGATGTACCGCCTGCACACCCCCATCCAATGTACTGCCTGCTGTACACACTCTCACATGATGTACCGCCTGCACACTGCCACATAATGTACCGCCCGCTGTACACACATTCACCTGCTGTACTGCCTACTGCCAACACTCCCACATGATGTACTGCCTGCCGTACACACACTGTCACACCCACCTCGTACTGCTGGGGGTCAGCACCAAAGAACGTGAGAAGATCACCGCGCAGCGCCTCCAGCTCCTGGCGGTACAGGCGGTACAGACAGGCAGTACAGGCGGTACAGTCAGCAAGTGCAGGCTGCGCAGGAAGCAAGCGCAGGCGGTACAGCCAGCAAGCGCAGGCAATACATGCGGTACAGGCGGTCAGCGCAGGCAGTACAGTCTGGTGTGACCCAGGCAAGTGATAGGACAGCCCGTCAGTGCTGCCTGCTCCCAGATGCTCGGTGCTGCTGCACACCACTCAGGCCGTCATGGAACAGACCCGTAATGGAACAGACCGCACAGCCATGCATCATCTTGTGCAGCTGCGTCCCCAGCTCCCTATGTGCAGCGTCACACAAGCCAGGCTGGCCGTGTTACTACTTACTAGTACTAGCGATAAGTAGTAGTAAGACTATTACTTATTGATTGATTGATACTATCAATATATTATTAAGCCAGGCTGGCTGCCGCATGCTGTGACCCACATCCGTCGTGCGCATGGAAGGCGGGCTGAGGGAGTGGGGGTTGCCAAACACAGCGGACTTGTACTCCTGTGGGGCATCAGGGTGCAGTGCAGTACAGTGCAGCATGGTTAAGCACAGTTGGCAGTACGCGGCACAACAAGGCTCAGTACAGTTGGCAGTGCGGTACAACAGGGTTCACTGCGATTAGTGCAGTACAGTATGGTATGTATATCCCATACAGTACCGATTCGGTGCAGTTGGTGCACTACAGTACAGCACGATTTGGTGCAGTTAGCTAGGTTATGACAGGAGCATGGGGCGCATCCCACAATCCCAGCAATCTATGGTATCTTCACTGCTTCTACTGCCCAAACAACCATCCAGCCCGTTGATACGAACTCGACCCACCCTTGCAACCGAATCCACAACCGAATTCAGGTACAGCGCCGCAGCGGTGTGGTCCAAGTAGTGCCCCCCACCTGCACCACACCAATGCAGCAGTCCGGCATGCAGAAACGTCTGTGAAACGCCGTGTTATCAATATTATTAGCAGTACAGCGGTACAGTGGTACAGCAGTGCAGTGGTGGCATGTTGTTCAGTGACAGGTGCTGTTCAGGTGCCCATGCTGGGCATCCGGAGGCTCATGGCGCCTAGATGACTCGGTGGATGCATGCTGTGCGCGAGCATGCATGGGCATGCATCGTACATGGACACGCATGGGTACGCATGGGCACACATGGACACGCATGGACACGCATGGGCACACATGGACACGCATGGACACGCATGCACGCATGGACACGCATGGACGCATGGACGCATGGACGTGCATGGGACAGTGCCCGTGGAGCAGCATGTGCTGCAGCCCCCACTCAGCGTACTGCACGCACAGGCAGTACATGTGCGCAGGCTCATCCGCCCGCTTTCCCCAAGTGCTGCGTACAGCTCGTCTGTTCGCTGTTGTTGTTCCTGTTGTTGTTCCTGTTGTTGTTCCTGTTGTTGTTCCTGTTTACATGTTATCACTGTTGCTGTCCCAACATTCACATCTGCCATGCTTTGGGCGCGAACGTGCAATGCTGACTTTGCGCCATGCTGTAGGAGCAGGAACGCCATGCCCTTCAAGCATGAATGTGCCGACTGGCAAAACAAAGGAATTAAGGAACTGGCCTTGTGTTACTGTATGTTATGTCATCGTTGCTACTCACTTGGCAATCGTGGCGCCACCTCGCGCTGATACAGCTCATCAATTTGACCGCCATACCCATACTCCTGCCCCCACCTGTAGCCCAACACGACACGGGGCACCAAGGCACTTAAGGTCAGGGCTCAGGCTGTGAGAGGAATCGCATCAGGTCAGGTCAGGTCAGGCTGCGATTGCCATGAGACATGGGAGATGAACGGGCCAAGGGTGCAGGAGGCGGGCAGGTGCAAGGTCGGCATGAGGGGGGCCCATCCGCTGGGCACATGATGCACCACTGCACACGCATGTGAGCATGGCGACGGGGTGCATCTGGGCATGCACGCATGTGCAGGTTGAGCTGCACACAGCACCCAGAGCCCATGGCAGTGTCTCCATGTTGACTGCTCATGGCCCTTGCCCCAACACCTTCGCGCTACCATCGGCACGTGGAAAGGTAAGAAGGAAGGCGCAACCGATCCCGGAAAGCCCCCATCGGGCGATTCCGTAAAATGTAGTGCTGCTGGTTGGTTTCACCTGGACTGCCTGCTTACCTGCGCAAAAATCGCTGCTTCTCTTCAGACAGCGAGCTGCTGACGTCCTGCTCCTGCTTAAGCAGGGGGTCGTGCAGCAGCTTCCCCCTGCTTCCCATCGCCGACAGCAGGAACGCGGCCACGCACAAAGTTTGCAGCGTGCTGGCTACCATCATCGCCCAGCGCATGTTGGAGGGATGGGCAGCTTTTGGCTGATTAAGTACTGCTGGCTGTCGTGATGAGGACGAACTCAGAGGCTCGGCGACACGACCAATGATGATAATAACAAAATATCCGTGCTGAGCAATAACGCGTTGTTGGGTAAACACAGGTCCTGGGACTTTAAGATCATCTCGGAATCATGGATGCGTCACCGACCCACATGGGCCCCGTGCTGGGAAGCTCCAAGAAGCTTACAAAACACGCTGACGAAATCATCCGCGCAGGGCGGTGAGCGGCAGGCGTCAGCACAGCACAGCACACCATGAGCCATGGTGAGCCATTCAACTCCCAGCAACAACCTCAGCACTGCACACGGCATGGCATGGTCTCCTGCCACATGGAGGTGTCAAGGCCCACGTGACAACAGTGTAGCCAGCATTGTTACATGCTTCAGGGCACAGCACATCGCAAGCTGCCGCTGCTTTCCTCATAGGCATTGCAAGGGTCATCGCGCTTCCAATCACACACCTGCACGTACTAGTAGTATGTATCAGCGAGCCCAGGGGCCATGTCTGCCACAAACCCCCGCTGCCGCATTGTCTGCTCAGACGCAGACAACGTGCGCCACTTGAACATGGTGCTCACGGCCAACGCGGCGGCCACCACTGCGTGTTATCATACTGTGAATAATAACAATATAATAATAACACGGCGTTTCACAGATGTTCCTGCTCGCGGGAGCCTGACAGTCACTAGCCAAATATCGCTTAGAACAATAGCCTTGAGTACTGAGAGCCGCCCCACTACAGCACCTAGCACCCTGTTAGAAGCACACACTGCAGAGGCAACAGCTAACCGACACACCACCCGTGGTCAACAGCAACATGCTGATGCCACAGGGCACATACTGTGTCGTACTGTGAACATAATACGAAAACGAATACGAAACCCAATGTGAACGCTCTCTAACACGCAGGTGGTGGCGCAACTGCCAGTTTGCACAGCAATGTCATGACAAGCTCCACCCCCTGTGCTGCTCCTGCTCGTTGATGAGCTTGAGTGCCTATGTATGGGGACTGGACTGGGCGATCTGCTACATTCTATGACTACATCAAGCGCATCAAGCAGGGCGAGGAGGTCTATCTGCAGCTGTGTGTGCTGCAGCAGCTGTGCTTGCCGCTGAACCCTTGCACCAGTCAGCAGGCAGCATCAATGCACCTGAGCCATTTGAGTTCCTCCCTAGCCATCTGTTACAGCCACAATATGCATGATGGAACAACACCTGCTGCCATATCGCGTGCTGGCTGCACCAACACCTGCACCAAGATCAGAAAATCAAGCAGAAGAGCAACAAGAACATTGAGCCGGTCACAACATACCGTACCACTTACCACGTGGCATGGCATGCAGCTGGGCGACGACACATTCCTTATTACCGTGCTAGCGGCACGCAAATAAACATGGGGCGCATGAGGATCATTGGGGCTTAAAGCACGCGTATCGAAATTGCTAAGACGCCCAACAGTACGTGCCAAACACTCACCGGATGCGGATTAATTTGCTGAGTGATTGGCAGTGTGTCCAACTCACCATCCTTCAGAATCTGTAGCATGCACATGCCAAGCCATCTTTCAGCTGCTTGCCAGAGCCTCAGAAACGCGGACAAGATGAAGGCACATTGTGCTGTGCAATCCTTGCCATGTGCAGTACCTGATGTGCCATGCTGCATTTCATACATATATAATATGAGATACCACGACGAGATATTGCATCTGCCCTGCATCTTATGTGTGGTTTGCTCCCGACCACTGCTGGCACCTTTCCTCTGGACCACAGGCGCTCGCCAAAATCGCCAGCCATGCCTCGGGAGACTGGGGTACACGCCTGGCAGGGGCTGTGCATGCATGCAGTCACCCCTGCCGCCGCTCTGCCACTGGCTAACAGTGGCCCACGCACGCAGCCCAGCTATACAGTGGCCTCCCACACACCTGCAGCAACTCCCCAGGGAAGGGCGCCCACTGGATGTTCAGGAAGGTGGCGATGTTGCGCAGGTGTGCCTGGGCACGGGCTGCACGGGGGCGGCAAA
>QAXD01000215.1:29192-44383 GCA_004335575.1 Haematococcus sp. NG2 | reverse complement strand
ACGGGCCTCGTCACGGCCCCCGCGGCAGCTGCCGGGCAGCTGCCGCACCACTCCGGCCCCGTGTGCCACTTAGGTCACTCCCTGGATGAAATGCTACGGAGGGTGGTGGCGGCGGCGGCTGTGCGCAAGCAGGCTGCCCTGCAGGAGTTCCTGCGCACTGTCGGCGAGCAGCCGGGTACGTGATTCTCGGCTGGAGTGGTGGGGGGCCGTTAGGGTTTTAAAGGTTGAGGGTTGCAGGGTCTCGGGGGTTTCGGGTGGGCTGTTAGGGTTTCAAGGGTTTAGGGTGGGCTGTTGGGGTTTCAAGGGTGTAGAGTTGCGGGGTTTGAAGGGCTCAGGTTGGGGTGTGTGGGAGGGTGCATGAGGCCTTGGGGTTGGTGGTTTGGGGCTGAGTTTGTTTTGTTTGAGTTGCGTCGTCATGTGACGTTGCAAGCTGCACGGTGTGTAGTGCGTAAGAAGAAGTGAGGAAGAGGTTGGCGTTGAGAGCCTCTTGCCTTTACAATGACTTGCGTACCAGAGGCTTTGACCCTTTGCCCTGTCCCTATCATTCATCTTGAGAAGTGACCGATCCTATTCTGGCCCTCTCCCAACCTCTTTTGCAACCCCAAACCCTGGACCCTGAACCCGCTGACCTGTTCTGGCTCCCTCCGCGCATCCCCGCGTCCTGATCAGGCCCCCCAATGTCTGACGCGGACGTACTGGCGAGCCCCCAGTCAGTCGCGCTGCGTACCGCTGACGCGGCACATGCACTACGCGCTGAGCTGGAGCTGGAGGTGACGCGGTACGTTGTACTGCCCTTGCCTGCGGTACGTTGTACTGCGCGTGCTTGCGGTACGTTGTACTGCCCTTGCTTGCGGTACAGCGGGGTAGGTCAAAAGGCGTAAAGGCGCTAGGTTTGTCCCTGGTAGGTAGGTAACGCTGTCAAAAGGTCCAAATCATCAAGGTCATACAGTAGCAGATCTCGGAGTGCCTATGATTAGGCACTAGACTGTTATCTGTCAATTCCCTTAACTGGCTTACGGTGCTAGGTCCATAAGCCTTAAAGTCCTGTCCCTGTGCACCTAACCCTGCTTTACACCCCTCATGCTAACCCCTAGAACCCTAAAACCCTGTGCCTGTGCACCTATCCCTGCTTCACACCCAGGTTGGGTGGTCAGCTACCCCAAAAACCCGGAAACCTTGTCCCTTTGCAAAACCCTAAAACCCTGCCCTTGTACCCCCAAGCAACCCTCAAACCCTCATACCCTAAACCCTAAAACCCTAAAACCCTGCCCTTGTGCCCCCGTGCTTTACACGCAGGTTGGGTGAGGAGCTACCCCAAAAACTCTAAAACCTTCAAGGTTGTCCCTTCAAGTTTCAAGTTGTCCCTTTGCCCCCCACAACCCTAAAAACCTGCCCTTGTGCCCCCCCGCTTCCCCCAGGCTGGGTGGGGAGCTGCAGCGTCTGACTGAGGCGGAGGCGTGGTGGGGGGATGGGGCACGCGTGGACCGGCTGGACGCGGCCATGGAGACCCATGTGGTGCGCGCATGCGCTTGCACGTCATGCTCGCTTGCATGCCGCGCTTGCTTGCATGCCACCCTCGCATGCCGTCCTTGCACGCCGTGCTTGCTTGCATGGCGCACTTGCATGCAACCCTTCGCTTGCATGCCACGGCCTGCTGGCATGCGCAGGCGTACACGCTGGCCTGCGCATTCATGCAAAACCCTTTGTTTGTACGCCACGCTTGCATGCCGCACTTGCATGCCGCGCTTGCATGTGCAGGCGTACACGCTGGCCCTACGCGTGCTGCTGTCCGAATACCTGGCTGCATGGTCCCGTTCGCGGAGAGCAGCAGGCCATCCTGACATGGGCCTGCGCCACGAAGCGGGTGCGGTTTGTACTGCTGTACCGGCGTTTTGTATTGCCGCACTGCTGCATCGAAGCTTTACTGTGCTGCTGTACCACTGTGTCGTTGTGCTGCCGAACCGCTGTACTGCTGTACCGCTGTCATCACAGTGTACTACCATCATCTCCGTGTACTGCCGTGTGCTGACATCACCGTGTACTGCCATGCATTGTCATCACAGTGTACTGCCATGTACTGTCGTCACCGTGTACTGTCGTGCATACTGCCATGTGTGCTGCTTGTGTACCGCCGTGCGTACCGCAGGGCGGCAGCGGTGCAAGTGGTCCACTGCAGGTCCCACGGGCCCCCCTGGCCATGACTCACAGGTACAGCATGGCTACTAATAATAATACAGCGTGGCTGTTGTTCTACAAACCCTAAACCCTCAGCCGGGAATGCACCTCAAATTTCGAACCCCTGAGCCCTGAAACCCTGAACCCTAAGCCTTGAACTCTGAACCCTAAACCCCACCCCCAGGCCGCCACGTGCCGATCGCTGCTGGTGGCTGACGCCCCCATCTTGCAGCTGCTTCGCAACGAGGCTGAAGACACTCGGTGGGTGCTGTTTGGTCTGTGGCCCACTGCCTGGTTTGCTGCCCTTCAGGGCTTAGGGTGCAGGGAGCAGGGTGTTCTGTTCCGTCAGTCGGTTTGGGGTGTAGTTAGGGCTTGGGTTTAGGGTTTGCTTGTTGTTGCAGTCAGTGGGTCCTCGACGCACAAGGAACTCCCACCTCTGTCATCTCTAGTGAGAGGTGTGGCGGCTGATTGGCATTGATGGACTTGCCCCACCCACGCCCTCCACCCCCTGCTGCAGTGCGTTCTGTGTGGAGAAGAACAGGATGTCCCTGAAACCTCATACGCTAAAGCATGGATTGCTGCAAGAACAATGCTGATGTTTTTGAGAAGAACTCTAATTAGCAAGCCTCCCCCCCGCTGCAGTGCGTTCTGTGTGGAGAAGAACAGGATGCCCATGACACCACATGTGCTTCAAAACTTGATGCGCTGCCTGTGTCCGCTGCAGTGCGTTCTGTGTGGAGAAGAACAGCACAGCGCCAGCGGTGGAGGTGGTGGGGGATGAGGGGTTCCGGGTGCCCCTGCTGGCCGACGTGTACGTGGAGGTGTGTGCACCTTATTTATTTCATTTCCTTTCATTTCATTTCCTTTCCTTCCCTGCTCTTTCTTTTCTACCCAGTATGTCATTTCTTCTTTCCTTGCTTGCTGGCAGACGTGTACGTGGAGGTGCGCGCCTTGCTTTCTGCCTTTCCTGTGTTTGCTTTCCTTTCTTCTTTCTTTTCTTTTCTTTTGTTTAATTTCTTTCCTTTCCTTCCCTGCTCTTTCTTTTCTTCCCATTCTGTCATTTTTCTTTCCTTGCTTGCTTGCCGACGTGTATGTGGAGGTGTGCACCTGTTTGAATGCTGCAGTCCATTCTAGATTCTGCTCACCCAGCACATTTTTCTGTACCGCCCGCGTTACGCACTCCTTGAACACCCAGTACATCTTGTACCGTCCGCAACACACCTTGTACTGCCTGCAGTGCATGTTTTTTAACGCCCAGCACACTTTTGTACCGCCCGCAGTACATATACGCGGAGGTCATGAAGAACGCGATGCAAGCGCTGATTGCCAAATGGGGCGCATGGGTGCGTTGCGCTTGTGCGATTGCCTCATGGGGCGCATGTGCGAGCTGTGCATATGCGATTGCCAAATGGGGCGCATGGGCAAAATGGCCCAATGGTGCATGGCTTTACCCTGCTGTGAGCCGTGGCAGCCTCAGATGTGCTGGATCACTCTTGCCTGGTTTCTAGCCCACCCTATGCCCTTAACCCCAAGGTCGCCAAACCCTCAACCCCAAAACCCTTAAACCCCCAAGGTCACCAAACGCGCAACCCTAAGCCCTGGACCATTCACCTCCAGGACGTGGACGAGGCTGAGCCCATTCGTGTGACACTGGCAGTACACGATGGACCTGTACCGCCTGATGGCAGTGATAGTACAAGCAGCAGTGCAAGCAGCAGTACACCCAGCGGTACAATTGGCAGCAGTACAACCAACAATACGATGGTTGGTACAGCCAGCTTTACACCAAGCAGGCCACCCAGCAGTACAATCAACAGTACAATGGGTGGTACAAGCAGCAGTACAGACAGCAGTACAACCAGCGGTACAGGTGCTGGCGGTACGGTCAGCGGTACGCCCGGCCACTTCAGCATCACCATCACCGACACGGGGGGCGGGATGTCAACGGCCCAGATCGCCAAAGGGACCAACTACTTTATGACGTCACACAAACCCAAGGACCCCAACGACGTGCAGTGAGTGGTTTGAGTGAAGAAGAGGGAACTCAGTTACTTGAAGGGGGAATCAGGGTGGCTTGTCATCAGTCGGCGGCAGCCAGTTATGAGCCGAATCTGGGTTGGGGGTTAGGGATAGGGTTTACGGCTGGGGTCAGGGTTTAGGGTTGAGGTTAGGGTTCAGGGTCTGGTGCAGGGCTTAGTGTTAGGGTTTAGGGTTCAGGGTTTAGGGTTTGGGCTGTTCCGCTGTTAAGGGTTTGGGCTGCTGCGCCACGTGTTGTTCTGCGCTGCGCCTACATGCTGCTGTTTGCCGCTTTTCACATGCTGCTGTTTGGCTGCCTGCTGTGTGGCTGTGTGGCTGTAGCTACGGCTACGGCTACTCGCGCGACCACGGCGCCCAGTTCCAGGGGCTGGGCGTGGGAATGCCCCTGTCGCGCGCGTACGCACGCTTCATGGGCGGGCGTGTGACGTGGCACGGTGACCAGGCTGCAGGCACGACCACCGTGCGGCTGGTGCTGCCGCTGCACGGCTTCTCCTTTTGACGCAAGTCGCAACACGTGAGACGACACAACAAAGCGGAGCAGCACCTACTGTGGCAGTGACGTAGTGCAGCAGTCAGCTGCTGGCTAGAGCCTGGCAGAGCTCTTTTCTAAGGTATGAGACCCCTTGTGTATGAGGTGGTTCCATGGCATCTGTGTGATGAGGTGTTCAGGTGCTCCCACCGAATGGCTTCTCTGTCTGAGGCCCATCAGATGAGGTCACATCAGATCACGAGACCATATCAGGTCATGAGATTGGATAAGGTCACGAGATCAGATCAGATCACGAGGTGATGAGACCAGATCAGGTGAGGTGGTGTTCATTCTGAGGCCCCTGGGGCAGAGAGGTCGGGTTGGGATGGATGTGAGTACACACTTGACGTTCTGAGGCTGAACGTGAGCACTCCTTCATTATTAATACAGGTACTGGAATGCTCGGTTCTGGAACATTACCTGTCCCAACATCAACTTCAAACTCCATTGGCAGACTGGATGCTCGTGCGCCCTTGATCCGCATGTGACCTTATAGTGTGCTCTTTTACGATGTCAGTTGCGGTAGGCAATGATGCGAGCTGTATGCCGTGTATCAAGGCAAACATTGAATCGAGTACAGACGGAAGGGACAAGGGGTATGGGTGTGCTCTGCTCCCTGCTCCCTAGCTTGATGATTTGTGGCTCAACCATGAGTGAGGTTATTGTTGAAGGCGTGACACTGTAGTGGGTGAGGTCGTGAAAGGTGTCAGGTTGTAAGAAGTGTGACGTCGTACAAGGTGCGAGGTTGTTAAAAGTGTGAGGTTTAGAAGTGGGCAGGTGTGAGGTTTAACTAGTGGACAGGTGCCACAACCTCACACCTGTTCATTGAGAAAGCAAGCATCAATGGAGAAAGCAAGCAGGGTCTTTGAGAAAGTGAGTGTTTGCTGCTTGTGGTAAACCTGTGTGAGGTCACTGCTTCCTTTAGAGTCACTCCTTCTAGCGTTTTTTCACTTCACTTCACCGAGCAGGGTCGCGACAAGGCAGGGTCCACAGGTAGTTGACTGCTGTGACGTGAGAAACTGTGCCGGATATTTATGCTGCTGTGCAGCGTTCTAGCATGTAAAGTATCAGCTGCCTAGCAGCAGGCACTCCAGGCCAGCCGCCAGCACTACTTTACATCCATGTTCATTCATTTTCCAGCCGATCAGCGCGCCATGGCATGTTCATGTTACACAAGCCATGGCATGAACGAGCAGAGCAGCATACTGGAGCTGGGGAAGGCTGCATGCCAACCAGTATCACATGCGATGTACACATAGATGGTTTGATCAACCCCTATGAACTGTTGTTGTTGCTGTTGTTGTTATCGTTGTTATTGTTGTCGTCGTTGTTATCGTTGTTGTTGCTGCTGCAGAAGGCTCTGGTCAAGTAAGGCCCTCTCGGCATGTGAGCAACGATCAAAGAGCTCACCCCTTATCAGGGTTTATTCCCCTCTTAGTGCCCTATTAGGGTTTGGGGGAGGCACTGGTTACCAAAATACACACAAGCGACCTTACATGTGGTTGTGAAGGCTGCCCCAAGCACCCGTTGATGCTGGCATGCCTCGCAACATAGCCCTGAACAATATGCCACCTGGCCTGCTGACATGAGTATCAGGCAACTGAAGAACACCCTTCCCCTAGCACCAAAATGCCAGCAGTACAACCTGGCCAGTGTCCTCTCTCACTCTTGTTGCAGCATGCTCACTCTCACTCTGTGACGCTTAAGATGCCCTCACTTGGAGCACAACACGATTGGTACGCTCTCGCTAGGCGCTACACATGCCTGCAGCTACGCCTTCTTCGCTGCCATGCTCCCTACCACTAACTCCCACCCTGCTACATCTGGGCTGATCTGCAAGCACTCTCCCCTTTCGATGACTGTCATTGGTGTGTGGCTGTGCTGGTGCACACAACTCATGTCTGGTCACCATACATGGTGCAGCTGTTCCATGCATGATCCAGCTATTCCCTGCATCCTGATCAAGCTGTTCCATGCTTAATCCAGCTAATGCCTGCATCATGACCAAGCTGTTCCATGCTTAATCCAGCTGTTCACGGCATGAGAGTCCACAGCCAATTCTGCTGTGCTGGCTCCATGACGAGCTCTGCCACCTCAGCACAGCGCAGCTCAACTCAGCTCAGCACGCTCAGCTCAGCTCAACTCAACTGAGCTCTCTCAGGTCACACATTCCAGCAGCACATCAAATGGCGTGCACCACATCAGGCACAGCTGATCCACCCAGCGGCTAACAACACAAGGCTCCGTTGAACCTGACATGCCTGGCCTCGTTGAACCTAACACGCCTGGCCCCGTTGCACTTGTGACTGATCTGTTGCACTGGCATCCCATGCGCCTCAATGAGCAGCACCATCGAATCAGAGCAGCAGATCAGAGCAGCATCAACAATCAGAGCAGCATCCCCTGGCGCTACATCAGCCCCAGCTGCACCAGGCCGTGCAACAGCCCATCTGCCCCCCAAGCTGCCGTCTCAGCCACACGCGGGTGGTCGCTGCTGCCGGCCCGCCGCACCGCTGTACCGCCTGTACCGCCTGTACTGCGTGCCGCCCCAGGGCGCACGTGCAGTACGACGTGGGTGGCCAGCCGCGCCAGGCCGCCCGCCCNNATAAGAGCCCTCCCCCGCGCACGCAGGCACGATGTCGAGCGCGGCCCACCCGCTGCTGCGCGGCCCGCTGCGGATGCCGACCGCAGGGGGCGGCTGCAGCACCAAGGCCCAAGAGAGGGAGGGGGGCGGGGGCCCGCCTGATGTCCCTGCAGCAGTGGGCCGCATGCGTGCATGGCTCGTGCCAGGCGCACTGATGCTGCCGCCACCACTGCGGCTGCTTGGAGTGCTGACGGCGACCGAGACGCCCGACTCCCCAGACCCGGTGTGTTGCGCCCCCGCGACCGATGACGAGCGGAGCGGTTGCAGCCGCACGCCCGCCCGCTGCGCCGTGGCTGTCGCGGCGGTTGCGCCCACCCCCGCAAGCGTCTCCTCTTCGCTGCCTGATGAGAAGCAGTGCCACAGGTCGTCCAGGCGACCAGCAGAGGCTGCATGCACGGGGTGGGCGTGCTGGGGTAGGGCGGTGGCCATGCCGTTGCTACTGCTACTGCCGTTGCTGCTGCCGTTGCTGCTGCCGGCATTGCTGCTACTGCCGCTGCCGGTACCTCCAGATGCCACAGCCTGCAGCTCCTCCTGCAGCGCGGCCACAAACGCATCTGCCACATGCGCGCGCACGAGCACACGCACGCGGTGCGCGTTCTGCTCCTTGGCCACGTCCGGCTTCACCAGCACTGCTGCTGCCGCCTGGGTGCCTGAACCATTAGTGCTCCAGCCTTCAGAGCCTGAGCCCGGACCTGCCCCGGACCCCTGCGCCCTGCCAGCAGCTGCCCCGCCACCTGGCCCTTTGCTACTGCTGTCACGGCTGTGACCGTGCGTGCTGACGTGGCGGCCGCCATGCCCACCTTCCGAGCAGCTGCCCTGCAGCTCTGGGGCGCCCCTGTCACAGCCCACGCCCGCGCCACAGCCCCCGCCACTGTCACAGCCGGTGCCGTCGGTACTGCCTGTACTGCCTGTACCGCGGGAATTGAACGCGGCAGCCACGCGCTGTACCGCGTGCACCACCGCGGCGCGGCTCCACCCACGGTCGTGGTCTAACTTGGCACGCCACTCGTCGTCCTCTTGCCATCCCCCACCCGCGGTCTGGTACGCGATGCGCGTGCCCCCGGCAAAGAGAACCACGTCGGGGGCTGCGAGCACGGCCTGCTTGCACATCCACGTCTGCAGGAACGAGCGCCAGCACCTGCGGGGACAGGGGTGTCAGGGTGTTCAGGGTTTTTAGGGTGTTCAGGGTTTAGGGTTTGAGGTTTAGGGTTTGATGTTAAGAGTTTGAGGCAGGTGACCATCGGCCTGGCATCCCCACCGACATGGCGCACTGCATGCATGCACACAGCACGTGCATGCACGCACCGGTGTGTGTTGTACACCAGCATGGACGGCTGTACCGCCTGGCTCGCCGCCCACATGGCCCGAAACCGCCGCGCCGCGTCGTCGTCCCGCGCTACTGCCCCGCGGCCCGCCACCATGGCCAGGTCCGCCACCAGCATCACCGGCTGCCGCAGCAGCCGCCGCACTGCCGCGGCACCGCCTTGCCTGTTTAGGCCGCCCTGTTGCTGCGCCTGATCAGGCTGCTGCTGTTGCGCTTGGTTGGGCTGCTGCTGCTGCTGCAGCACCCGATCAGGCTGCTGCTGCTGTGGCACCCGATCAGGAGGCTGCTGGCTGGCTGGTGCCTGGTTAGGCACGGCGGGCGGGGCGGGAGGCGGCAGCAGCTGGTAGGAGCTGCCGGGGACCAGCTGCAGGTCGTTGCCTGTTGTGGCCACATGCAGCGCGCGTGTGGGCCCCTGGGGCCCTGACTGCAGCAGCGCGAGGCGGGCTTGCAGGATCAGAGGCTGGCGGACAGGCGGCCCAGAAGGCACATGGCTGGGCAGCTCAGCAGCAAGCATGAGCTGGCCGTTCGGCATCTGCCGGTGCACCAGCCGTGCCGTGTGCCATGGGACAGCGCGGGCAGGCGCCTCTGCCCGACTGGCCGGCTTGCTGCTGCCTCCCCGGTTGCCTCTGCCCCTGCTGCCCGCCTGCTGCGGCTGCGCAGTGGCTGCACCCAGCTGCTGCAGCTGCGCACCGCCTGCGCCCACTTGCTGCCTCGGCTGCTGTGCTGCCTCGCATGCCTCATCAGGCACGAGCCTGAACTGGACGCACAGGCTGTCCTCGGGCCGCCGCGAGCGGCCTGAAAACGACGCGGCGGGCGCGTCGCCCGCGTCTTGCAAAGCGCGGCGCAGCGCACGCACCCACAGCGCGGCGTGAGGTGTGCGCACGATGAGCGTGGTCACCTCCATGGTGCTGTGCTGCCCCTGCGCCTGCTGCCACGGCAACTGCTGCTGCTGCTGCGGCTGCTGCGGCTGCTGCCGCTGCTGCGGCTGTGTTGATGGCTGCTGTGTCGATGGCTGCTGGTGCAAGGGCGGCAGCAGCTGCTGCATGAACGGCTGCTGCTGGGGCGCATGGTGGGGTGCTGCATGGTGGGGCGCCACAGGTGCTGCGCCTGGGCTATGCCCGCTTACGTGCAGTGTGGAGGCCCTGCTGGTGCCAGGGGCATGTGCCTCCCCCTGTTGCCCCTGCTGCCCCTGCTGCTGCTGCTGCTGCCGCCCCTGTTGCTGCCGCCCCTGTTGCTGCTGCTGCAGTGGCGGCAGTGTTTGCTGCCATGGTTGCGCCAGCCCCTGCTGTGCGGCCAAGTAAGCACCCCACACATCCACATCAGATGTCTGTGACACAGTCATCTGGAACCGTGTGGGCCGCTGCCGCACGAGCAGCAGCCTCCCTTTGACGCGAAGGGGGCGCAGCAGCATGCGCCTGCGCCCCGCCCACTTCACCACCAGCCCCGACGCTGCCTGCCGCTGGTGCTGCTGCCTGGTCAGCGGTGGCTGCGGTGGTAGGGGCTGCGGGTGGTGTTCTGCCTGACTGCTTTGTTTCCGTGTGGTTGCGTGGGGGGTTTGTGGCGGGGGCGCGAGGTTGGGTGTGTGTGCTGCCCCGCCGTGCTGACTGCTGACTGCCTGGGTGCCTGTGTATCTCTGACTGTCATGCTGCGCGGGTCTGCTTGTGCTGCGGCTGCGTTGCGGGCGGGGGTGGTCGCTCGTCCCAGCTGCGCCCGCATGCTGCCCTGGCGCAGTTGCATGCGCGCCATGCGTGTCTGGCTGACTGTTGCCCTGCCACTGCCTGTGCCGCCCTCTCTGTTTTGTGGCAGGGCGGCGGTGGTGCTGGGTCCCAGGGCTGTGGTGGTGTGGCTGGCTGGGGCGGGTGCTGGGGCCGTGGGTGGGGGTGCTGGTGCTGGGCGGTGTTTGCACCAGTTGTGACACATCCCGCAGCTCTGCACCGTCAGCAAACCATGCAGCTGTGCTGCCTGCCCCATGTGCCGGGCCTTGCAGCTGGCTGGCATGGGGTCCTGTGGTGGCGGTCAGAGCATGCCAGAGTGGGTCGCCCTGCATGCGCTCGCCATGACCCATGCTGCCCTGCCCGCTGCCATCGACGCTGCTGCTCCGGCGCCCGCGATGCGCCACGCACGCATCGGGCTCATGCTGCTGCTCCCGCTGACGCACGGGCAGAGACACGATGGCGTCGGGGGCAGTGAGCAGCGACGGCACGGTTGGCCCCTGGAATGCAACAACACCACGTCGCAGACAACATAATCGGTGCAATGAGTGTGCCGTTTGAGCACATCGATGGGATGGCGCTTGAGCACCATCGATTTGGATATGGGCAACCCTGAAAGCCCAGTTCACACCTGTGCAACAGCCTGAGCAGGTGGCAGCGCTCTGACAAGCAGAGTGTCGCCTGGACTCTGGGCTTGGCTGGGGTGCCATGACGGCAGCCTGCAGGGCTGAAGCACTGGCCGAGCGGACACACCACTCGCCCTTGATGCTTGCATCCCTGCAACGAGCTCAGGTCGAGGGCAAGGCTACACCTCATCTACAAGCCGACGTCGTGGCTGGGGAGTATCGTTTTGATGTAAATGAATGCTGCGCGCTCATCAAGTTCAATTGATGTGGCAGTGCAGGCCCTCACCTGCTGGGCCGGCTCACTTCAGGAGAGCCCCATTACTGCAGCATCGCCTTCATAACCATGCGTTATGCATTTTTATACCTGAAAATGCTGGGTTGCACCTTGAGCACTACACAATGCTTTGCACAGGCTGCAACATACAGACAAAGGACATCTTCATAAATAAATTTGGACGCTTAGGGAGGAGCAGTGCCTGGCGCACACTCCTCCTCTCTCTCCCAGCTAGGAGTGGGGCGACTTTGGGCTTGCTGGGATTGCTTCATGCAGTGTTGCGTACTACACTTTGAATCGTGCTCTGACTCCTCAGTGTTCAAGGGTCAAGCAGAGCACTGATTGCTGAGTTTGCAAGGTGCGCCCTGTCGGTGCTTATGAGCCATAAGGCAACTCAACTAAACTTATGCCGCGCTTGGAAGGTCGATGAACAGCAATCTGATGCAAGGCGTCAGCAGGGCAGCTCCTGCAGTGCGCAAGGCAGCAGAGTTTAATCAGCACTCAATGCTGGAATGCATTTGGGGCGTGTTGCTGAGCACCTTCCACACTTGGTTCTGTCCTCTGTTCATGGAGCGTTGGATTCCTCTTGATTAGGGCTTCTTTGTGGGATTTAGTGTCACTATATCCAGGGGACCCTGCTTCAGCGTGGTGGCGATCTGGTAAACAATTTGTTGACCCTGGTTCACATGCATGCTGCTTGCAGCCCTGGCCAACCCATCACTATACGCTGCGCGCGGCAGCCCAGCCGTCGGGCTGTGGCTTGGCCTGCGCTGATGGCAACGACGCGCGGTGCATGATGCGTGGCAAGTAGGAGCAGAAGAGAATGAACCACCCGGCAGCAGAGATATGCGCCATCGCGCTGAACAAGATCAAGAAGGTCGCCAACTCGCGCAAGTATCAGGTGCTGTTGGACGAATGTCAGGCATTCCTGAACAACATCCAAACCATCATCCCGCCTCTGGGGGCGGGCGCGCCTGCCAGTGAACCAGCTGGCACCAAAGCCAGCCCTGTGCTGCAGGCGGCGCTGCAGCAGACAGCAGCAGATGATGCCGCATCTGATGAAGGCAGGTCAGACGACGGGCGTGGGGCCGGGGCGGGTGCAGCAGGCACGGGCGCCATCCCCACCCACAGCAGCTCTAAGAACCTGTCAACCACAGGGCCGCCCTCCCAAACAGATCTCAGCGCAGTGGCTGCATCATCAGTGGCTGCACAGGCACAGCCCTCCATGGAGGCTGTGAAGGCACACTTTGCAGAGGAGGACATTGCTGAGGCGGCCGCAGCCCCCGGCGCAGGCGGGGTATCAACTTCGGGCGCGGCATCCGCGGGGGGCGCGCCCGCGTCGGCCGGGATCGGGCCGTTGCCTGATCTGGTGCCGCGGACGGAGGCCGCGTTGCCTGATCCCGTGTGCGCGCGCATCATCGGCATCATGCGCCTCGCCGTCGAGACGCAGCGGCCCAACGTGATTGAGATCGCGCTCGACTGCATCCAGAAGCTCATCGCGTTCAAGTTCCTGCAGGGCGCCGTGTATGCAATTGACCTGAACAAGCCTGGCAAGGAGGCCTTGGACACAGGTGTGTGGGGCTGCTGGGCGCCTGAGGTGTGCCTGCACGACATGTCATTTCACCGTTACACACGATGCCTGTGTCATGATTTTCTCCTGTCTGTCCTCCTGTATGTTGATGTTTAAACATCAACGATGCATCAAATTCTACATGAAACATGCCCACAACCGAGCAGCACGTTTGCACACGTGTGTCTGAGGCAAAGGGGCCGCGGCTGCCGTGCTGTGCGCTGGCGCTTGGCCAGCAGCAGTGTGTGCATGCACCATTCTGCATCATCACGTGGCGCACCATTCTGCAGCATCACCTGGAGCACTGTCTCGCGCTTGCATGTCGCCTCACCACTCTCCCATGCTTGCGCTTGCCGTGACCGTATGCTCTCCACACACGCCTGCATGTGCACCACAACGCTTGCATGCACACCGCCAGGCCCACGCTTGCATGCTGTGCATGGGCCTGCTGTGATCGCACGCACGGATCCTGCTGTGACCACACTCATGGGCCTGCTGTGATCGCATGCCGTGCATGGCCCTGCTGTGACTGCACGCATGCCGTGCATGGGCCGGATGTGGTCGCAGCCATGGATGTGCCGGCTGTGATTCCACGCATGGCCGGCTGTGACTACGTGCATGCGGCTGCTGTGACTGAATGCAAGCGTCCGGCTGTGACTGCATGCAAGCGGCCCGCTGTGATTGCATGCATGCGGCCGGCTGTGACCGCATGCATGTGGCCTGCCATGCACGCAGACAAGCTGGCGGTGAGCGCGGACGACCCCAGCACTAAGACGCCCCAGGCGCAAGCGCTGGAGCTCATGTGCCGCTGTGATGAGGTGCCTGATGAGGGCGTGGAGCTTCAGATCCTGAAAGGCCTCCTCACAGCCACCACATCCTCCCACTTCACGACGCACGGGCAGGTGCGCTGCGGCTATGGGGTTGAGGGTGGGGTTGAGGGTTCTGGCGTGCAGATGTGCAGGGTGTAAGGTTTGGGGCCTGGAGGGTTCAGGGTTTTTGAGGTACAGATGTTCAGGGTTAGGGCGGAGGCAGGCAACAAGGGCGGTGGCACCGGGTGCAAGGTCGGCAGGGGTTGGAGCTGTTTGTATTGCCAGGGCTGTTTGTACCGCCAGCACTGTTTGTACTGCCAGGGCTGGATCACACGTCCACAGCCTGGGCGTGGTGCTGACGCTGCGCAGCGGTCGTCCAAGGCGAACCCAAGCCCTGGAACCATAAACCCTTGAACCCTCGGTCTCTAGACCCTCAAAACCCCTGAACCCCAGCCGCGCCTGACCCTGCTGCTGTGTGGGCCGTGGGCGGGGTGCAGGCACTGCTGCTGGCGGTGCGCACGTGCTACAACATCTACCTCATGAGCCGCAGCGAGGTGAACCAGACGACGGCGCGCGCGTCTCTCACTCAGATGCTCAACGTGGTGTTCCAGCGCATGGAGGCGGACGATGTGCAAGTGGAGGTGGGGGGGCTTGGCCTATTTGCTTAATGGTTTACTGCTGTAATGGTTGGTACACGGAGTTGGTACATCCTAAAGGTGGGGTGGTGGTGAGGAGTGCGGGTTTTGGGTGTTAGGCTTATAAAGTTTCAGGGGTTTAGGGTGTTAGGGGTTCAGCCCTTAAAAGCCCGCAAATTCTAAACCTTCGACCTGAACATTCGAGCAGCTGCGGTGGTGGCCGGGGTCGTGATGTGCAGCCTAGGCAAAGTCGAGGGGGAACACAAAGTCCATGAGCTCATCCAACAAAGATGAGCAGGGCAGGGGTGGTGGTGGGTGGGGGACCAGCACTGGGTGGACGCTCGTTGTAGCTGGTGGAGGAAGAGCAGTGCAGGAGGTGGGTGGGGTGAGCAGCTGATGCAGGATGCAACTCCTAAACCTTGAACCCGGGAGGGGAGCAGCTTATGCAGGAAACAGCCCCTGGACCGTGCATCTAAGACGCCACACCCTAAACCCCTGAACCCTAAAACCCTACACCCTAAACCCCTGAACCCTAAAACCCTACACCCTGTTGCGCTCACCCCCCCCCGGCAGGTGCGGCCCATCGTGGTATCTGACGTGATGAGCCTGCCCCGGGGCGGGGCCGCGGGGGGCGCGGCCGACACCGCGGCCGCAATGATGTCGGCGGGCGTGCAGGCGTTCCTGAACAACGTGGTGATGGTGGCGGGCGCGGGGGCGGGGCTGCAGTCGGCGGAGGAGATGCGCGCGAGCGTGGCGACCGCGTTCGGGGCGCGCCACCATCCGGAGCGCGGGGCCATCTCCGATGACGAGGATGCCCCGCCCGCCCTCAGCGCAGGCGGCGCCCCCGGCCCTGCCC
>QAXD01000214.1:96951-125357 GCA_004335575.1 Haematococcus sp. NG2 | reverse complement strand
CCAAAAACCCTAAGAAACCCTAATCTCGTACAGAAACCCTATTCTGATGCAAGCTGGTGCAAGCTGAGTCATTCTGAGCCACATGTGTGATTTGGTGTGAGAAAGTGTGATGTGGCACCCAAAGGTGTGACCTGGTGGTCGTTGGCACACCATGGTGTCACATGGCACATGGTGCACCAAAAATCCCTAATCTCGTGCAGAAACCCTAATCTGATGCAAGCTGGTGCAAGCTGAGTCATTCTGAGCCACATGTGCGATTTGGTGTGAGAAAGTGTGATGTCAACAAGGTGTGGGCAAAGCTTGGAACAGGCCAAAAAACAGGGAACCAGGGGCAAAGAACAAGGAAGACACAAACAAACATCGCCATCTCTTTGTTTCTCGTAAGAACTAGTGTCCATACCACAGAAAGAAAGGCAGCTCAAAAACCCTGCTAAACTCACCACACGGCAGCGAGGCTAAATGGCATTGCAGCTGAACAAGCACGGTTGAGGGTTCACACGTTTGACTTTGACATCTGCCTCTGACAAAAAGCCTTGCACATCACAGCATGCATGGTCATTGCAGTTCGAACATGTGGAGTGTTGGTGTAGGGTGACACATATTAGTCATGGGCTCAAATAATGGTGCATACTTTGCGCACTGCCATCCCCAGGGTGTCCAAGGCACAAGGGACCTAACGGGATGGGTGTCCAGACCATGCACGCGCCATGCGTCGCACAGGTTCGTCATGGGCTTTAGGGTTTGAAGAAAGCAGCATCTCCTTTAAGTGCAGGTGCTCATTGCTGCTCTGGTCATGCGCCAAGACGTTGCATTTATGGCGTTATGGCAGTATCATATATGCGCTGCAACCCATGACGTCGGGTTTGCTGTGGTGTCTCGGTGCCAGATCTGAGTGTGCGCCTTCCAAGATTTTATCTTGTAGACATTGGGTCGATGAGGATTCTCAACAGCAGTCTGATCACGAGGTGCCCTCCTCATCAGCTTCCAGCACCTCATACCAAACCCTCAGGGCACACTGAGTGCTGGCGACAGCCTTGTGAGCCCGAGCTTCACCTTAGGCTTAATTCACATCAACGCCTCGAACTGTTGAGCCAGTCTCAATCCCACAAGCCACATCGACTTGGGCTACATTGGTCGTGCCACCTCGCTCTATATACTTGTTGCTACTTCACTGGTTATGAAGTCTGCAAGAGGTCCAGGAGAACATGGCGCACAGCATCCTGATGAGCAACACGTTGACGGACAGCGTGACGGCAGATTGTGATACGCGTCTCATTAACGCGAACATGGGTTGGCGGGACGTGTGAGGGACCACACAGGACATGGTCAAGCATGCATGAAGCGGGAATGCCTTTTAGTGGGCAACTCAGCACTTGCAACATTGCGGGTGTCACAAACCCACACGGCAGCTCACAACCTCATGGACAGCCAGCAGGCAGCCATTCAGTGCTGGGCAGTGCATCGCAAACACGGGAAGCAGCTGGGGACACAAGCTTACCCTTGCAGGGCAGCGTCGTGCAGCAGAATGCGCCTCTTGCAGGCAGTGTGCACACTCATGCCATGGAGCCGCATCCACACCTGCAACGCCACAGTAGTCCAGGGCATAGGTATTGTCATGGCGCTGGTGTTTGCGACGAGGAAGAGTGTGGGCGGGGAGCTGACAGCATGTCTGTGGTCACAGCTGCTGATTGGGGATACGGCGCAGCGCTGGCAGGCGGTGTGGAAAGCAGCAGGAGCGGCGGCGGAGGTGGGCACATGGCAACTCATTCCTTGCCCATCCCCACCACACGCGATGCCGGCACACTGCACCCCCCAAGCCCACACCAAATTCATGCACCATGCGATACAGCCCCCCGTGAGCCTGCTCCCAGCATGACAGACCCAGGCACAGGCACAGTCACAGGTACAGCTGCAGGCACAGCCGGCGGCAATGGCGACCGCTCTGGTGGCCGCGGCCGCAGCCATGAGGAGGATGACGAGGACGCAGGGCCGCGTGTGTGCCGGTGCGCCACTGGAGTTGGGGCCCCGTCTTCCACAGGCATTGCCACCTGCATGCTTCCATGTGCCGCCTTGAGAGTGGATGGGTGTCCGCTGCCCTGCCACGCACGCGCCTGAACACCTCGCAATGTTGCTCATCTCAGGTTCTGCCTGGAGGAGCAGGCCGATGGCGATGACCCAGCCAACCCGCTCATTGCGCCATGCATGTGCCGTGGCTCATCGCGCTACGTGCATGCTGCATGCCTGGCACGGTGGCGCGAGGCCACACCCTCAGCATTTTACGT
This sequence comes from Haematococcus sp. NG2, assembly GCA_004335575.1. NCBI lineage: Eukaryota > Viridiplantae > Chlorophyta > Chlorophyceae > Chlamydomonadales > Haematococcaceae > Haematococcus > Haematococcus sp. NG2. The sequence continues at coordinate 123,075 of QAXD01000214.1, read as the reverse complement.
GTGGGTGACGCCTTGACACGGCCACCAGCTGTTCTTGTGGTGGGGTTTGCTTTGAGGGATTCTTCTGGCATGTAGGGGCTGTGTGCTCATTTGTTAAGTGCCAGCTTATTAAACACTCGGTTTACCATTCAGGGTTTGGCATTTGGGATAAACCCTGAAAACCCTGTAAACCCTAAACCTTCTCATGCACACTGTATGCCTCCTCAGGTGCCCTGTGTGCCATCACCGCTACCAGTTTGTGCGCCCCAAGTGGGCAGCACTGCTCAAGCTGCCTGCCATGCCGCTGCTCATGACTATTTTGGCCACACTGGCCGCTGTGACCCTGCTGGGCTTCCTGCCCACCTACACGCCCAACCCGCATCACGAACTGCGTCTGCACCTTCTCAACGGTCTGGTGCTGCTGGGGCTGGGCGGGTTCGGCATCACGGTGGCTGACTTGTTCTCATTCCGGCGCGCCATGGCGGTGCTGGCATGCCTTGGGTGGGGTGAGGCGCGGCTGGAGCCTGTGGCGCAGGGCACCGTTTTTGCGCTGTTCCAGGTGGCGGCGGTCGCGGCCCTGGTGGCGCTGGTGGCGTTGTGCTCGCGCTGGCCATGGGGCATGCTGCTGCTGGCGGTGAGAGGGGCTGGTGGGATTTGTGGCCAGCAGGGGTAATGCATACGGCGACTTGGCAGGATAAGCTGGTGGTTCAACCTGGAAACTAAAGCACTCTCACAGCTGTAGTGAGCGTATGTCTATTCTGGTCTGGTTAAAAGCTGCTGATGATGATTGCATCTGCATGCCATCGTGCTTGTCTCACTCGTGTTTAGGGGTATCTGATACTGCGTATTTGCTTTCAAGTCATGGTGTACACATACGGTATGTACCTATGTATGCCATATCTTGTACATGACTGATTACACCTCAAGCATATATTATGTCCCTGACCTCGTTGAAATATTTTGGCACAGCCTTGGCCAAACTTCTGCCACCCTGCAATCATTCACTGATGCAGCACACCATCTGTCACACAGTTACTCTCATCATCACACCCTTCGTTCATACTGCTGTTGCTGCACCAGCTGCTGTATCCATGGGCACTATGGCCCCACTATCCACGTCCGCAGGTGGCTGGGCTAAACCACTTGTCTTGCGGGCCTGTGTACGTGGCAATGCGCGATATGTGGGAGCGCACCGTGCAGCGCGCTGAAATGCGCGCATCACGCATGGTGGTCGCCGAGGTGGTGGCACCGCCCCAGCATCATCGGCGAGGTGGGCTGAGTACCAGTGAGCTGGTTCCTGCTGGCAACACAAGCTCTGGTGCAAGTGCTGAGACATCCGCAGCAGCTGCAGCGGCACGTGTGGTGGTTGTGGTTGATGGGGGTCAGCTGGATCGGCACCTGGAGGAAGAGCGCGCACCACTCATCGCCCCTGCTGCCACCAACAGCACCAGCACCAGCTCTACATCGTTGCAGGCTGAGCGTGATGGCGGCGGCGAAAACATAGCAGACCAGCCACAGGGCAAAGACAAAGGCAGCTGCTTGAATGCGGATGTCGAGCCTGAGGCGGCACTGGCCACGGTACATGAGGGTGTGTGTCAGGAGCATGTTCAAGGCGATGTAGAAGAGGATGGTGATGGGCAAGAGCAGACAACGCCATTGCTGCTTGCAGCCGCGAAGCCTGGTGCAGCATGAGCTGGGTTGGTTGTGCTTCTTTCTTCCTTTCCCCTTGTGAGTGAGTTCTTGAAGAATATGATAGGCTTTACTTACTGCACTATTTCTCCATGCTTGATGATGCAGCTGTCCTGGCAAAACCCTAGAGGTACATCCCCATTCTGATGAAGTGCAACATCAGGCTGCAACCTTATTTCTATCTCTTATAGTGATTATCCAATTCAATCTCGTGTGGCAGCAGCGCGACCCCTTCACTGTTTCCACGGTGCTCGTACTTTGCTCTCATTTGTTGATCTGTTGAATTCACAACATGGGCTGGCAATGGTGGGGCTCCGGCAAGAAGTACCGGCCATTGACCGACGATCAGAAGGCCGAGTGCCGTAGGAAGTGCCGTGCCTTTGTCAGTGGATTAGAAGGGTGTAGAAAGGCAAACAAAGATGATCAGGAAGCATGTAAACACTTGGAACTGCGACTGGTCACTTGCTACGCGGAGCAGCACGCCGTCGAGGAGGCTGACGAGCACCGGCGATGCTACACAAAGCTTTATAAGACAGGTGAGCGTGTTTTTGGGGCCTCAAGATTCATGGGCCACAGCATGGCCTAAGGGCACACGCATCAGCATGTGTTCAGGAGCAGGTGTGTGCGGCATGCAGGTTGAGGGCACGTGTGCGCTGATGCACGTGATGTGCTGCTATGCTGCTGCAGTGTTACGTGGCTTGTTTGCTGCCATGGCACACGTATCTGAGCATTCGCCCAACCCAGCCCGTACTGCCTGCTGTGTGCTGCATGAGCGTGCAGGCGTGTACAAGGGGCGGGGCGACTGTGTGGTAGAGGAGCAGGACATGGTGCGCGCACTCAAGGCTCTGGGGCTGTTCCCCGTGTGATCATGTGTTCAGCCGCAGCGGCAGGGTAACTTGCAGTGGTGCACGCAGCTGCGGAAAGCCCATACATCCCAGAGGATTTGAGGAGCAGTTCCTGGGCATTAAGGAGGCTGGGGCAGTGTAGGGGAGCATGGACGCTACTTGGGTCAACCTAGCCACGAAACGATCCAGGAACACACTGACATTCACATGCGCGGCTGGCGCAGTGCGCAGCCGTGAGTCGTGATGCGTGATGTGATGTCCCTGTTGCACAGAACGATACAAAGCTGATGGGGTGGTGCAGTTGCGCGATTTGAATGAGTTGTGTTATCATGATGTGGGGTCTGCAACATGCAGGCGCCGGCATTCGAATGCAACTCGACCTCATGCTATGTATTTGTGGTTTCAATGCCGCATTTGCAGGATTGCTGCAGCTGTGCAAGGGTGTTATAATAGTGCTACGCATCTGTTACAATTTGTACTCATGCCTGATTCACAGGGGTTTGCATGCTCGCATGCATACCCAAGGACTTTGACTAAGCTGTCATTCATGCATTTCCCGCCACCTCACCTGCCTTGCACCCTGCGACGCTGCCACCACCAACCACCTGTGCCACAATTCTCAGAAAGCCTGCCCAAGTGTCATGCCTGCGTAACTGTTGTGTCAAATGGTATGCACCATAGCCCCTGACGCAACATGGCATGGCCAAAAAGGAGTCTGCAGTACAGCCAACTCCATCACCACTGTTGTAGCTATCCACCACTGTGCATACCATCGGGAGGTTTGATTGGAATACATCTGTTAAATCCCACGTGCCTCACACTGTGCTGATTTGACATCCTGGCATCAGTTGTACTGGTATACCCTAATGACCGCGCACAAACCATTCACTCCACTGCCTGCCTGCTCGGCACATCCCAAGCAACCCCACACAGAACCACTAACTGCCTGATCCTGCATCATGGAATGGTGCATCAGTGGTGGTGATGAAGCGGCTGTGCTGTGATGGGGATGTTGAGCGACTCCTCAATGTGTTTGATGAACTTGATGGCTTCATGCACGGTGGGCTTCGTCACCATGATCTCACACACCCACGTAGGCAATCCATCCTTCACGCACACACACTTGTGGCCGGTCTGCGGCACAGCATGGTGGCAGCTTTTGTCAGAGCAGCGACGAGGAAGCAGGGTGCAACAATGTGTGGCGGCCGTACCATGCATCAGTGGCACGTGCATCCGGCCCCCCTCCTGCCAGCTGGCGACCTCATCAGCCACCACATATGTCAGAGCCTTGCGCACGCTCAGCACCCTCCCCACACACCACCACCACCACCACCACCCATCCAGTCCCCAATAGAACAAGCTGCACAACACGCACGCTCACACGCCGTTCCACATCCAGTCTAGCCCCACCCCACCCCTTCACCTGCACCAGTGGCCGCGCGTACAGCACGTCAGGGTGCCCCACCCAGTCCTTCAGGAAGTCGGTGTGCTGCAGCACGCCCGTAACTTGCGCGTTGATGGAGTACTCGGCCAGCTGCTTGTGCGGCACGCGCGCCACGGGCGGCCGCACAGGGATGCCGGCAAACGCCATCAGGTTCTCCTCCACCAGGTCGACACCCCACACCTGCCGCAGAGATGTCAGGAGGGGGCGAACCAACCGCACCACTGTCGGACAGCACCTCGGGCGTGGCTGGCACTGTGTGCAGCTCCCCATGGTTACTACAAACCTGCTTACTCAGGCTGCCTACCTCCTTGCAGGTACAGCCCCAGGAACCCAGGCCCTAGACCTTGTGGCAGTGCAACATCCTGCCTGCACGGCTCCATGCGAACCGCCACCCACCAGCAGATTTGTGTCGCGCACAGGCCCACCACCCATGCGGCAGTTGACCTCGATGAGCCGTGCCCCGCGTGATGTGGCCTTAAGCTCCACATGGAACACGCCAAGCCCCAGCCCCAGCACCTGCACGCTGCGCACCGCCAGCTCCACCAAGTCCGCTTGCACGGGCCGCGGCAGCACGCTGGGGCAGTTGGAGCCCGTCTCGTTGAAGTACGGCTCCACAGTGGGCCAGTTGTCAGTGACGGCGCCGTACACCGGCACACCGTTGTCAAAGATCAGGTCCACGTCCACCTGGATGTGATGGGAAGGTGGGGCACCGCGATTCGTTCAGGGCCCATTGAAGGGGGCTGGAAGGATGGTTTACTGAGTCAGCAGCTTCAGCTGCACCAGGTGTGCACCACAGCAGGCAGCTGTCAATCGACAGCTCTGGTCTTTGGGTACCAGACCCTGAACCATCACACCTTGCACCACAGACCCAAGACACCAGCGCACCTCCTGCCCGTCCAGGTATTCCTCCAGCATCAGCACCAGCGCAATCCATTCGCCTGCGTTGCCCTCCGCCCCATCGTCCTCAGGGTCGCCCTCCACAATCGCGCCCGCCACGATCCGCGCCTGGGCCATCAGCATATGGCAGGCAGCGAACAGCTCAGAAATGTGTCGTCCTGTGAGCCGCCAGCACAGACAAACTGCAACGATCACATGCGGAGACGTGCTCAGCTACCAGGCTCCCACAGGCACCCACCTTAGCCATGTCCGCACATACACGCTTGTAAGCAGCCTGAAGCTGCTCCATGTCGTTCACGCGGATCACGCCAATGGACGCAGCGCCTGACACAGGCTTGATGACGGCGGGGAAGCCGACATGCGAGGCGGCTGCCACCACGTCAGCGGCCTGCGAGGCGATGGGGGGCACGGCAGTCAGCGAGGAGGGTGCCAAGAGCAGTCGCAGCAGCTCAGCTTGATGATGAATCACGGCCACCCTACTTGACCTCTGAGCACAACATACAGCATGCAGCCCGCACCTTCTCAATGCGGTAGTGCTTGGGTGTGGGCAGCCCAGCCTTCTCCATGATGGCGCGCGTTTTGTGCTGCAGCCACATGTGCGCGCGTTGCATGTGTATGGGCTGCCGGCAAGGTACTGTAAAGCAACAGCATGAGACAGCATTGTATTAACCCACTACCTGCACACACCCAGGAAGCAGCTGAGCTTGCCTTCCCCAGGGTTGTGTCGCATCCTACAAACGAACATGTTACATGTACCGTGAGCACACCTTGTCACGTGCAGCATCCACGGCATCTGCTGGGTTGTGGGGCAGCCCAAACTTTTCTGCCAGCCGGCTGGCCAGTGGCACCGCCAGCTCGCAAAACGTGGTAATGCCGTCCAGCTCCCCAACTGCAGCGCTGGCTTTCTTGATGCCCTGTGCGTGCCACACATGTGATGCGTGTGCCCCACGTTTGATGTGTGTGCAGATATGTTCTCATGGCTAGGTGGGGCAGCAGCGGCCCTGACTCCCAGCGCGCCCTGTGCACACACCGCAGCATCCATGGCTGGACTGCAACTACCTGCCCAGCGGTGTGCGACACACATGCTTCCATGTTCAGTGCACAGCAGTGTGCTCTGCAACTGTTGTCAGCCAAATCCTGGCATAGGGCTCAGCGTGCAGCTCACCGCCATGCACTGGTCAAAAACAGTGTCCGCGTCATTGAAGTCAATGGGCACAAACTTGGCGATCTTGCCCTCCTTTTCCAGCAGCTGCACCCAGGAGTCGGGTGCATCCAGCACGATTGACTTGATGCCCAACGCGTGCGCCTTCTCAAAGATGAACCGTTTGCCTGAAGCGAGGAAGAATGGTATGCAGTACAGCCTCCAACACTGTGATGAATGGCGAAAGCAAGGCTGTGATGCCATCAACCAGACATACCACAACTGTTGCGTCATTCCAACACGGTGCACAGACTCCAGCCCCACATGACCACGCACAACCCCACCTGCATGCTCAGCACACAATAAACAGCCCCACAGAGCGACGTCAGCTGCTACATGCAGTTACTTGCCTGAATAGCCCGCGGTCACAAACACCATGACCGCGCCCTGCAGCACCTTTCGCCTCAGCTTTCGCCCCTCGGCTGTGCGCTGGTTCACCGCGTTCTGTGGTTGAACATTGTTCATGATATGGTTACACACCCGCATGTGGTTAGGACTGTGAAGCAGGCGCTGCTCCATCATGAAGTAGCCCAAATCATGTGCAGGGACACTTGAATTGTAAGCATGCAGGGATGGGCTGGGCCAAGCAGCGATGCCTGCTGTGTTGCTGAGTGTTGCTGCAACTGAGACGCACCCACTGCCCACAGGTGGTCTGGTACAGCATGGTGAGATGGTCATGCAGGCTGCGTGCATTAGGGTTGTTTGTCCACTACACACCGGGTTCAGCTCTTTGAGCAGCGCGGCGCTGGGAGACGGCGGCACGTTCATCTTGATCTTCATCTTCTCCTCGTTCGTCAGGCCCTTGGGCAGCGACCCGATCACTGCTGACCAGTTGCCGCTAACAGTGCCTGCAGGGGCATTGGCGCTTGTACCCTGCGCCCATGCATAGTAACCGCGAAGGGTCAGGCTGACCAGCTCAGGAGCGTCAGCTACCGACACATGATCGCCAGCGTCACCTACCAACGAGGCTGCCACTTCTGGCGCGGCCTCCTGGCCACCTCTCCTCCGACGTGGGTTCAGCGAGTAATCCGTCTGCGCACATCAAAAGGTCAGAGCACATGGCCCTCGTGCCAGCAGGCCCCTGGCAGATAAGCAGCCGCGACATGCCGCGATGGTATCCTACCAATTGCGTGCCGTCTGGCATGAGCAATTTGCCCGTAGGTGCGGATCCAACTGGCACAAACTTGTCCTCAAGGCTCATATCCTCTGCAGCTGACACAAGAGCATCCACGGTGGTGACACCGTCAAGTACATCCGCGTATGCGACGCAGGGTGCCCAGCCCGTGAAATCCATGCCCTTCTTGACTGCAGGCTGCGTGGTGCTGGGCGCTGGAGCACCACCCGCTAGGCTGGCGGTGAGCGCCGACTTCAGGGCCATCCTGTGCGTTCAGGCCACAGGGCGCAGGTGCACAGGGTGCAAAACGAGATCAAAATACTTCCAGCAGTTGTCAGCTTGATTTGAATTCCTATAGAATGATTTGTAGCGCTCGTGCTCAGCCAGGCAACACTACATTTGGATGGGGCTTGCGTTAGGGTTTGGACTGATTGCATTTCATTTTTTGTTCGCTCGTGCTTGTACGATTTCAGTATAATTGAACACGAGCCTGGCGCACCAAGCGGTGTCCTGTTTGAATTCCATGTGCTAAGTGCATGGAGCTGGACGGTCCATGCGCACTACTGCTTATCACCTCCATTCGCTTCATGCATGCTTGGTTGTTGTTTGTGCAGTGTGCATATGTGCTGCAGTGTGCAAGAGCATGGGGCCAAGACATCCACAGGATTATGATAACAGGCACGGATAACAGGTGATTGGTCATCATGTTCACATAATGTGAACGCTGCTGCATTTACAACGGTCGTGTCAGTGTACATAGTCTGTACGGCCATCATCCCTGTAGCAGGTTTTCCATAAGCCCCCACATACCCATCAGTTTGCGCCAACCCCCTCTCTTGCCTTGCTCTTCTGCAGGGCGAGTGTCTGCAGGCCCCCACCCCAGTGCACCACCTGTCCCCAGCACTTCTGCCACATCCCGCGCCATCCCTCTGAACGCAGGGTGCGGATCTCGCGCCGCAGCCTCCTTGGCCGCCGGCACGCGCGCCGGCTCGCGCTGCAGCACACCCAGCCACGACACGCTGTCCAGCAGCGCTTCGGGTGCGGCGTGTGCCACACCACAGACCTGTCATGTGAGGTGGCATGCAGAACAAAGAGTGAGGCTGTCTGAGGTGAATAGGGCAGCCTAGCCTGTGCTGCTGGGGCGGAAATGCAGGCACCCATGTGTGAAAAAGCAGCATCCACTTGTTTTGGCAGGCTGGGCAAGCATGTGGTCAGGACGGGCCCAGCAGCATCTAGCCTAATGCCCAGCCCCAACAGCCGCACGCACCACGTTGGACCAGTCGTGCACCTCATACCGGTCGTGCCAGCAGCCAGACGACAGCTTGAAGATGTGGGGTGTGCCTTCAAAATAGCATGCGTACCCTGGACCAGTGCACACGGCAAGGCATGACGCATGACTGAGTGTGTTGTGTGCAGCGGATCACGCATCCAATGTGCAAGCCGATAACGCATGAGGCAGTGTGCAAGCCCATAACGCATGAGGCTCCTGCACCTCCCTGCACATGCCCATACCCACAGCTATCACGCACCCAACCCCTCCAGATCGCGGACCACGTCGCGCAGCTGCGTCCACGCCCACTTGCCAAACTGGTGGTACTCAAACACCAGAAAGTCCACCAGCTGCACGCGCAGACACGAGGTGATGAAACAAAGCATGCACATACGAAGTGTAACTGGCCGCCGCTGCATCCGCTTGTGGTAAATGAGCAGTCAACCCAGGACCGGTATGTTGAGGCTTCAAACGATGGTGCACTGACAGCAGTGTGCGCAACCAAGCACCCCTGAATACACAGGTGCCGGTGCCCCTCACCTTGAGCTGCAGCGTCGTTCGCGCCCCCGCCAGCACCTGCGGGCCATTGGGTTCAGCTCCGGTAAGTTGCACACTGTGGCTGCAACTCATCAGTGCCCAGCAGCCAGCTGTCTACTGTGCACGCTTCAGGCAGCAGCTGGTATCCGGCAATGCCCCGCCGCAGACAGCACATCACGCCACGGTTATCACTGCGGCCGGCCTGTGCCAAGACTCACATCCATGTCGAAGCCTTCAGTGTCAATCTTAAGGAACGTGATGCGTGGGGCAGGTGGGGTGCGATGCAGCGGTAGACCAGCCAAGCCAGTGGTGTTGACATGTGGCATGTCGGGCCAGGCCGCACCCGAAGCAGTCAGGATGCCGCCAACCACGGCGTCCACTGTAGTTACCTTCAGTGTGTGCATGTGTGAATGATTGGGTGCGTGCGTCAATGGCTCTTCACGCAATGTAACTGATGAGAGCTGTGGGAATTCACTGACTCCAGCTCTGTTGGCCAAGACCACAGTCGCGTCATGCCCAACACCATAACACGCACCCCACCACCACACCCACCGGCACCACGTAGCCTGTGTCGCGCCCCGCCTCCAAATGGCACAGCTCAGTGTCGCAGCGAGCAGAAAACGACGCATTGCCCAGGGATGCGCCCACCTGGGGATGGGAGGGTAACTGGCGGGTGGGGGTTGCAGTGGTGCTTCGCAGTGCATACAGCAAGTACAGTGTGAGCGTCCGCCTACAGTGTATGCGGCAAACCAGGCATAGTTGGGCACCAGGGCATAGCCCCAATGATGCAGGCAAGGAGCAGCAGCCAGCGCAGCCAGCGGGTGGGCTGCCATCCAGACGGTGACACAGGGCCACACACAACACAAGGCTACCACACAGTGGTTTAAGCATCACAAACCGCACAGCATGCAGCATCAGGAGTACCACCCCTGGCACCTCACCCACACACCGCAGCACGAGTGATGCGCCACGTTGCGGTCACACGCCCACGGCTCATGTGCTGTGCATCACCCACAGCCGGTACCTGCATCAGTGCCGCCCGCACCTTCAGCAGGTGGCCTGCATACAAATGGGACAGAAGGGGCGGGCTGCGTGAGCCCAGACTGTGGCGGCTCACTCCTCAGGGCAGGGCAACCTTGGGCATATCACAAGGGTCTTCGTTGCTTGCCCTGCACCGCATTCAGTGGTAAATGTCCATCCTGGAACCAGCAAATCACAGCACATCATGGCATGTCACGGCAGACGATGGCCGAACAACAGCCAGGCATGCGCACCATAGTGTATGTCTGACGGTTCAAAGCAGTGCACATCCAATGACACTTGACCATCCGGGGGTGAGTGCCCACGAGGAGCAATGGCTTTGCACAGCCCTGCAGCAGCCATGGGCGGGATATGGAGCAGGTCACATGCTTTGTCACTGATGGCTTGCTGAGCTTCACTAGCTGACAGTGTGATGTGCTAGTGTGATTGTACATCAAACTGCTGTTCCAATCTACTCATTGATGTATGTACCGAGCGTATGTACTGGTTGTACCATACCGTCCTTGTACAGAATAGCCATCAGAAGCACCACATCAACCACTGAACCCTGGGGTCAACCCACAACTTTCCCACAACTGAACAGATACAGGAACAGGCAATCCACAGCGACCCACCCGGCACCTCGTTGTTGGCACCATCCACATCGCATGCACCGCAGAACGTGCGCGCCTCACCCGCCGCCTTCAGCGGTTCGTACGCGTCATACAGCGACGCCTTGTTCACGCCTGGAGGAGTGGAGGTACGAGGTGGGCGGTGGGAGTGTTCCCCGTGGAGCAGTGTGGGCAACATGGGACGCGTGACACCTGACAGTGGGGACCTGCCACACGTAGTACCATGGATGTGGACCACATGCACTCCATACTGTGCAGAGTCCGAATACCGTTCCAAGGACATGCCACAAACGGGTTGCATCTGTTGCATGGGGTAACTGGACACACTGCGCATCCCTCACTCCCTTCACCACACACCCAGCTCGGGAGCCCACAGGTCAATGAGCTCCGCCACATGTGCTCCCTTGTTGCACCCCACACTGCAAACATGTTGCAGCAAACTCGGGCGGGTGCAGCACAGCATACGAGGGCAGCGCATACAATGCATACAGTGCACACAGGAAATCGCCATCTGAAGGACCCATGCATTCCTTGCAGTGTGCTGCGCTGGCATCAACATCACTCGCACTCTGCGACGCACTCAATGAACGTGTGGTTGCCACCTGGCCGTGCATCTGCGGCGGCAAGGTGTGGATTGAGCCAGAGTGCTGCGGTTACACAAAGCCTGACTGGCTGCAACATCCAACCAGCTCAATCAGCTCCTGTGCTGGACTGCGTTTTCCCACTGAACCCCTGCCACACTTACTGCGCAGAGGCACGATCCATGGGTGTGGTGTGCATGCAGCGTCACGCAGCCCTCTGCTGGCAAAGTGCACGGCCTGCATGCAGCATGCACCGCACCATGCAGTTCAAGCAGGCCACACGAAACCTGACGTGATATCTAGGGTTGAAGCACTGCCCCTGTCGATGAGGTGCAGTATGCCTGTGTACATTGCGGACCGCACATGGCCTGTACCTTTTCATGCTTGCTTGCGGGGCTGTACAGAGGGCTGAGGGCAGGAGCATTGCGATGCATATGGCATGAACACCTGCACACACACCACGCACCTGGGCGAGACTCTCATCACCGCGGCAAGCTAAGAGCGGAGGCAGTGGGATCGCGCCTCCTAAGTGCACACGCATGGCACACATACACTCGGATGCACAGCCAGTGGCTGCACACCCACATGTGCGCGGAAGCTGCTGCCAGGCGCTGCTGCTGTGCGCGGCCAGAGGCTGGGCACAACCTGCTGTGGGGCACGCATCATGCACTGCATGCACCACGCACTTGGCACGCCATGTGGTAGGGGCCTTGAGGCTTCTGGCAGCACAGCCAAACCTGCCAGCAGGATGCCTGCAAAACCCAGGCACGCTAGCAGCAATCCCAGAGGCAGGCCTGCCACTCTTGCCCGCAAAAACCGGATCGTAAGCATCTCTTCATGGTGCTGCATATCGTGGTGCAGTGTCATCTGCTTCCAGCGCGCATGACATCGACGAAGAACTCGGGGCAACCGCTGAACAACAGATCACGACGTACTGCCTGATGCTCAACCTGTAGTTTATGGATTGCTTCTTAATGAAATACATGTGCGATGAGGATCGTCAGAAGACTCTGAGGTGATGTGGGGATGTACTGGAGGAGCGATACATAAGCATGAGCATGGTACATCCGGTTTTACACATGGGACCCAGATCCCCATCAGGCAGAACAAGAGCTCAGACAGCACACCTGACATCCATAGCACGTCCATCCAGCAAAGCCCTGAAAAACTTGAGCTACGCCACAGCAGTAGGAACCACACATATATTGAACGTAATGGATGGTACACACAGCCCACGCACTGCACAACAAACAGGTTGATAGCAGATGCAGCATACATGTTCAAAGAAATGTCGATGAAGAAGTCACTGTCAAAAAAATGGGGCCAGCGAATAATCAGCAGGGGCGGTGTCGCCTTCCTGGCTCTGAGTGCCGCATGGAGCATCCATGCGATGAAAGGATGTGCAGCTATCATCTGCTCGCAACCTGCTCACAAACTATCATATGTACAGTCAAAAGTCGTGTGTGGATGTTTGGAGTGCCCCCCGTGCCTGTCCCCACGTCTGGTCAACCCCCTGATCAAGCCCCCCACCCACCCACTATCAAGCATATGGCACCTGTGATGATGCTCAGCACGCAGTCGGCGCATCCACACCTGCTCTCTAGCAGCGCAGACTCATGCAGCCGCGCGTACAGCAGGAGGCGCGGGAGCCATCCGCACATCAGGCAATGTGCCTTGGTTCCCATGCCGCGCACGACCCCCAGCCTCCTGCTCACCTTCATCACCAGCCCCGCCATGCACACCCCGCAGCACAGCTGCATGCACGCCCACCAGGCCCCTGGCATCTGCCACCCGGTCGTCCCTGTGTGCCGCGTGCTGCCGCTGCAGCTGGGCGGCAGGCGCGCCGCGAGGCCGTGGCAGTGATGGCGCTGCGCCGTGATGGCTGCCGCCTGCGCCCATCTCCACCCCGCCCTGCACCGCCACCTCCACGTCCCGCAGGGGTGCAGCACCACTGATGGCCCCACCACCTGCCGCTGCCCTGCTGCCACTGTGGCGCAGGCCATTGCTGGTGCTGGCGCTGCCGCTGCCTGCAGCCTCTGCACTGCGCAGCCGCGCGCCACTCATGCCCACACCTGAAGCTGCTGCATTCGCCATGGTGCTCCGGCCAAACGCAACCACGGCAGCAGCAGCAGTGCACAGCGGCCGTGCCACATCTAAAGGCGGCAGCCGCGTGGACGTGGCCGGGCCTGATGCCTGTGGAGCGGGCGGTGTGGGTGGATGGTGCTCTCGAGTGGTGCTGCTGTCTTGGCTGGCTGTGCGGGTGAGCGGCGGCTGCTGCCCACTGCTTGAGGGCCGCCGTGAGGGGAGCTTACCATCCCGCTCCACTTCTTCCTCTGGCACCGCCTCATGGTACTGACCTCCCCGCGTGCTGGACAGCGCAGGCAACCCGCCTGCTGAGCTGCGCCGGCGCCCCAACACCGCCACCTCCTCCATCTCGCTCATCTCTGCTGGCCTCCTGCGCGCGTTGGTGGTGGTGAGCGCACGCGGCAGCACACGCACGCCCATGGACGCGGCTGCGTTGTGCGCTGCCGCATGGTCAATGACCGACACAGAGGAGCGCACGAGGGTGCGCAGCGGGGGCAGCGCCTGCTGCACCGGCACCTGCGGCTTCGCCCCAGCGCCATACACCCCATCCTCCTCCCCATCCTCCTCCTCGTCCTGGCTCACGCGCGGGGTAGGCCGCACAGACGGCCGCAACGACCGGCTGCCCTCCCCCAGCCCCTCAATGCCCTGCTCCACCTCGATCACCGTTGTGTGCGCGCGAGGCGGCTGCACCACCGTGCCATCCGCGCACCGGTCCGGCGGCCACAGCAACACCGCAGTGCGCGCGGACAGCAGCACCTCAATGAGCTGCGCTGACAGGTCCTTGGTGCGTGGCGTCTGCAGCACCAGCACGTCAATCTCGTCCGCGATCACAGCAGCAGGCAGAGCACGATGTGGGGCGTCCTGTCAGAGAAGCAGTGTGGAGGTGTGCGCATGCCAGCAGTGAGATCTGGTTACCCCTCAACACATGTGCCATAACATGCGGGGCCTCCATACATGGTCGTGGATCGGATAACAACACCACAGCGTACACGGAGCACAGCAGCACCTGGCAACCTGCTGCTGTCTGCCCCCACCTTGAGCAGGCGCCGCGCTGCGCGACTGAACGCGGATACCTGCGCCTGCACGCTGAACGTGGTGAGCAGCCGCAGCGCGTGTGCGCGCACACGCTCGTCCGCGTCCACTGCACGGCCCACCGCCAGGAACAGGCTGTCGCGGCCCGGGTGCATGCGGCCCAGCATGAAGCCCAGCGCATGCCGGGCAGTCGCGTTCAGATCCGCCATGACACGCACCCCGGGAGGTGCGGGGCTCTTGAAGTATGCGCCCACGCTGTTGGCCTGCGTGAGGTGTGGCGCACGGCGTGAGAAGGTACACGTAATGAGGCAACTCGTTCCTGCGGTTGTTCTGGATGCTGTTGCCTCAAGATGGGGGCAGGGGCCATGAAGGCATGATGGCGTGGGGGGGCGCGTGAAAGCACCACACGCATTGGCCAGCTGCACACAGGCATGGATGCAGCACAGGGCACGCGGCGGCACCGCCCGCACCTTGACCAGCAGGAGCGGCACACGCGCCGCCGCCAGGGTTTGCGCCAGCGCCATGCCAAAAGCATGACGGGAGGGCTTGCGACGCGGCACCACACCCAAAGGAGCAGCACTGGCGGTGGCGGCACTGCCCGGGATGGGCCGCCGCACAGCCGCCTCAGCTGCAGACAGCGCGTCATTGCCTACAGGGAGCACACAGGTTTGCAGCACGAGCCTGTTTGGGCGTGCTGAGGGCATCAGGCGTGGGGCAATGCATCACATGGCGTGCGCGGCACAGGACCTGTGTTCCTGTATTCACTGCTCCTTGACCATGCACAGCGCGTGCACATAGTGTGCGCTGCCCTGTGCCGTGCAGGCACAGCTGCAGAGGGCCTTCCATCCCCATCACCCAAGCTTGCCGCTTTCACTACTCACACAACCCCTGGCTGCCCGCAACCACCAGATCCGCTTGCGCCCGGGCGCACGCGTCCGCCAGCACCTGCACCAGCCCCTGCCCCTCGCCCTGCACCACCACCTGCGGCCAGCAGCCACAACGCCACACATTGCTCGTTGTGCGTGCTGTAACAGCGTGAAAGCTGGCAACTAGTAAGTGCTGCTGTAGTGCAGCGTCCGCCCTGTGGACTGTTTGCGGCTGGGAATGCCCTATGTGCTCCTGCCAACACAGCTGCTCCAGCTTGTTGACGTCACCCCTATCACATGCATGCACCGCACCACACTGCACAAACCATGCCGCTGATCGTTTGCACCAGAAGATGCAGTCTGACCCACCCCAACCTACCATGTACTGCGTGCAGATGGCGAACTTGGGATCATCGTTGAATGCTGCAAGCACACGCTCCTCCGCACCGAAGCTGGCGTACCTGCATGAGAGGCAAAGTGCGCCCTGCATAACGTGCGTGCTTCCTCCCACCCCCGTGGCTCATGCCACCGCAAACACAACTTATCAGGCATTCACTCTTCCCATTCCCTGACACCCACTCGCTCGCCACTGCGTGCACCAGCAGCAGTAGGTCGCGTGTCTTGTCGCGTACAAGCGTGCGTGCGAGGCGCACAGCCATGCGGCTCACATGGTTGTCCTTCACCAGAACAGCAATCACCGCGCCTGCGTGGGTTTATGTGAGGTAATGCCTCGCATTAGCATGTGTGGCTCTTTGCCTGTGGCGCTGTACCAGTCAGCATGCAATGCACATGTACCCTGGACAGTGCACACAGTGGTTTCTGGCTGCCAGCTGCGTGCACCAGGAAATATGCATCGCAAATCCCATCATGCTACGCCTAGCGGTAACACAAGTGCGCCAGACCCCCCAACGTCGATGGACCCAGGAGCCCCAGGGAGCGATGGCCACGTTTGTTGCGCTGAACGTAACGAGATTTATGCTGTTGTATCGTTGCTGCGTGCATCACCTCCACTGCAGCTGGGGTTCCCACTCATCACCTGGTGCGGGCGCGATGGTGCTGCTCATTGTGGAGTAGTAGCTGCTTTCGGGCTGCGCCACCATGATGGCTCGCGCAGCCTCGGGTGGCCCCAGATACCCAACGCACTGACCGGCTCAGTCCAGAATGAGTTAACTCTCAGTCGCTAATATTTTACATGAATGCGTTTCAAGCACGCCTGTGAACCTTCGACAAAGCCAAGGCTCACACAACAGAACAACCACCCGCGTCGAAAAGAAGTACAAGTGGCGCTGGACGAGTGGCACTACATCCATGCAGACCTGATGATACATCTGCAATGTGGCTTGCATCGTGCGGCTACGCAGCCCAGTTAACCAATCCACTCTGAATGCACGACGCTTCATACACAAACACAACAGCTGTGGCAGCAGATGTTGCTCACAGCACACACGACGCCATCGCGCGCACACATCACAGTCGGCAACCCACAGAGCCATGCACCAGACCACCTGCCCACCTTCCTGCCTGCGCCACCTGCTTCATCTCCCATCATGCTCAGCTGCCTCAGCCCTGTGCGGCCAGACCTACCCCGACCGGCAGCGACAGCCAGCAACAGCACTAGTCAGTAATCAAGCCCTCAAATGACGTAGTCCAGGATGAAGTCATGGCACTGGTCCATCGCTGCAACAGGCTCATCGCGAAGGTTGCGCTTGATGATGTTGGCGGGCACACCGACCGCAACGCAGTGCTCCGGCAGGTCCGTCACCACCACACTGCCTGCGCCGACCTTGGAGCCCGCGCCCACTGTGATGGCACCCAGCACAGTGACCCCCGCCCCTAGCAGCACGCCATGCCCGATGTGTGGGTGCCGCACGCCTGTGCCGGTGCCCGACCCGCCCAGCGACACATGGTGCAGCATGGACACGTTGTCGCCCACCACCGCGGTCTCCCCGATCACGATTCCCGTTGCGTGGTCCAGCATCACACCCCACCCGAGCCGCGCAGCAGGGTGGATGTCCACGCCAAACACCTCGCTCACGCGCGCCTGCAGCGCCAGCGCCAGCGTGCGGCGCCCCCTTTGCCACAGGAAGTGGCCCGCGCGGTGCGCCTGTATTGCCTGCCACCCCTTGAAGTACAGCAGGCACTGCGAGTACTTGGCGCACGCGGGGTCACGGTCCAGCACGGCCTGCAGGTCTGCTGACGCAGCCTCCAGCAGCTCCGGCTCGGCCGCGTAGGACTCACGCAGCAGCGCCATGAGCTGCACCGGCCCCAGCATCATGCTATCTGCCAGCTTGTTGGCCAGCAGAAACGCCATGCCTGATGCCATGTCTGCATGGCTGAGCACAACTGAGTTCAGAAACGTAGCCAGGCGCGGTTCCATGGCCTGCAGCGCGATGGCAAAAGGGGCGGGGCCTAAGAGCAGGGGCACGTCCCATACGAGGTCGATCATGGCCTCAGCGTGACACCCCGAGGCACCAGCCCCAACCCATGGTCTGTGCAACGCGCCAATCCCTCTGCAGCTATCGACCACCAGCTTCGGGTCATGCAATCCCCCTACGCTGCATCAAGCACCCACCGCGTCATGCAGTGCCTCTTGCCGGATGCGCTCCCACAGGTGGGACACGCTCATGTGATGCGCGCGCGGCCGCCAGCCGTCGGAGGGATGGTAGTCCTCCTCCTCCACTGACCGCAGTGGTGCGGGTGGAGCTTTGGGCGCTGACATGGGTGTGGTTGAGGGCCTCGAACTGATGCCTGCACACGGACCAGTGCGCATACTGTTGACGAGGCATGCCCGCACTCCAGCCACAGCTCGCACTCCAGCCACGGACAGACCAACAGCAGCGCACAGCAGACAAACTGCCTTCACCATTGATGCAGGGGGTTCACAGCATGGTGCACCAGCCACCACTGTGCCGTGTGGGTGGCAGGAGCACCATGCGCCACACATGGGACCCAGCACTACGAATCACCCTCGGGCGGCGTCGCTCACCTGCTGGCGTGGTTGAAATCCTGCTGACCATGTTGTCTGGGTCCACGGTGCTCGCGGACATACGCAACAGCTGGTCCAGTCTGTTGACAATGGCACTCTTATCCGGCGCCATGGTGCGTAGCAGCCCCCGCTCATGACCCCGTAATCCGTGGTTCGGACTGCCCGAGCCTGGTTGCATAACAAAGGTACAGCACAAAGTCTGAATATGCCCATCCGAATGCAGGTAGCATACGAACCGCTTGCAGGCATGTAAGGCTTGCTTTTTATGACGTTTCAAAGCGGCAAATTGTCAACCAGAGCCGATCACTTCTGCCTCAGAACTTGCCACTGCCCTGCTGCCGCTAGCACCCACCTGCACCTGTTCTGCGGTGGGGCACCAGCCGGTGACGGCTGCTTGGGCGGACGGGCATCACAGTAGGGGCGGAGGTAGACGCTGCACCGGCGTCCAAAAGTGAGTGAACACTACGCTGCATGTTAGCTATGCTTTCTATGTGGTAATCCCAAGCTGGTTCCCAGGTAGTACAGCGGTGCTCCGGCCTGGGGCTTTGCTGCTTTAAATCTGCGCAAACTTCGAATGTACTGTCTTATTTTCAACCTTTACAGGCAGCGCACGAGAGGGCATCAGTGCCCCACGTAATACAAAGGGTTTAGCAATCACAGAAGGGTTTTGTGAGGGCCTGCTCGTCATTTGTTTCAAGCATTCCACTTCAGCTTGATATATGGGCCTGTGTGCATTCCCTTTCAATCACCCAAGTTGACAGGGAACAACAGGGCGGGAATGGCGACTCAGGTGACAAGCCCATAACTGCATGCAGTGTACATGCCCTGCAGTTCAAACACGCACACATGGTGATTTGCCAAGTACAGAGCTTGTGCGCAAACACTGTGCTGTGCGACGTATGCATCTATGAGTGCTTGCATGGTGACATTGTGCAACTTGCAGGTGCCCGTTATTGACCTTGGTTCAGGCGATGAGGGTGCTGTTGCAGCCGCGCTGCGTGATGCATGTGAACGCTCTGGTTTCTTTTATTGTGAGCATGTTGTTGGTGTGAGCTGGAGTGTTGTGCTGATGCTCAATCCTTGTAGCGCATGCCACCATCCAGAGCTCAACCGTCTCTGTACATAGTATATCTGCTTGTCATACCTGGATTTTGCCATGTATGGTACACCTTGCAGTGACTGGTCATGGCATCGATCAACAACTGATGGACGATGTTTTCGCAGTGAACCGTGCGGGTGCGTTGGCCCTTCCTTGTTGCATAGGGCACGCCCACAGAACAGCACCACAGTGCGGCCAGCCTGCTGGTACATGGCATGCAACATGAGAAGCATAGTGTGACTCTGTGCTGGATGGTCACGGTGCCCCAAGCCGTTCTTCGGAAGTGCATCTGCCTGCATGCATCATGGTCCCCGCAGCATTTGCGATGCCGCTTGAGGCCAAGCGCGCAATGATCGCGGATGTCAACAACCGTGGGTGGACCCCCTTTCGTGAGGTGTGGCCCATAACGGCATAAATTAAGAAACTGCACTGCATGGTGGTTGCTAACAGCAGGTCAGTTTGTTGCGCAAGGACCTTCACCATGCACAGCCCACGGAGGCCCACACAGCTTGTCCTGTCATGCCACACGCATGTCACGGGGACATACACAGGAGACGCTGGACCCCGCAGTGCAGACAACTGGCGACACCAAGGAGGGCTTCTGTGGGTGCCAATGCTTACCACGCCGTGTATGGTGCTGGTCTGCAGCAGTGACCACAGTCAGCATATCTGTGTGGAGCCCGCACGTTGCGCACAATGCATGTTGTGGCACTCCTGTGAGCAGCTGCTTTCCATCAGCACTGGCGGGCACTGCTACATTATGTGCTTGCTGGCGGCTGTGCAGACTTTGGGCGTGAAGTGGCAGCCGACAGCCCTGAGGCAACAAAGCCGCTGCACGGCCCCAACCAGTGGGTGATGAAGGATACAGCCGGGGATGGTTGGGTCCGCCCTGTTTGTGGCATGTGTGCATCGCCCTGCTGGCCAGTGTAGGCAGAGCGCAGAGCGTAGCGAGCACACCGAACACATATCCCAGCTGGATTCTTGCATTGTCAGGAACCAACCCAGTTCCACCGCATCCCCCATTGTACATGCACACTTTCTGCAGGTGGCCAACTGAAGACCTGGTACCTCGCTACCGTGAAACCATGGAGGCATACCTGGCCGCCATGATGGCGCCTGGGACGCGGTACACAGCAGCTGGCATGTCATGCTGCTGAACATGGCGCATTCATGCTTGCGCACGAGCAATGATAGTCAGCCCTGCCCCTCACGCATGCGGCTGTTCATAAGCCCACACAAATCCTCTGCGGCTGTTCATAAGCCCACACAAATCCCTATGCACTCAAGACCTTTCTCACTCACTCATTTAGTCGCTCACTCTCGTGCCGAACCACCTCCTGTCGCTCCTTGTGCAGCATGCTGCGCGTGCTGGCGCTATCACTGGGGCTGCCGCCTGACCACTTTGCACCCTTCTTCACGCATCCCATGGTTTTTCTGCGCCCACTGCATTATGACGCGACCATCAGCAACCCGGGCGAGGGCGTGTTTGGTGCCGGTGCGCATACCGACTATGGCATGCTGACATTCCTGGCCACGGACGAGGTGCCGGGGCTGCAGATCCATGCAGGTGGCGCCTGGGTGGATGTAGCACCACTGTGGGTGATGCGTGGTGTGTGTAGGTGTGCGATGTGGGAGCACAGCATGCTGTGAGTAGCAGAAATGCAGAATGGATCTCGTGCTCTCAGGATGGCGGTCTCTCCATCCCACAGTGTCTGCACCCCACAGCCTTGATGATACTGTGACCACCAACCATGGCGCACACACCCGCACAGCCCCGGCTGCTTCATCGTGAACCTTGGGGACATGCTTGAGCGCTGGACAAACGGCATGTATCGCTCCACACTGCACCGTGTGGTCAACACCACGGTGCGTGATGCGCCACGCCCGCCATGTACAGCCACGGGGCCCGTGTGTACCAGTGGCATTTGCTCAACACAGCTGCTTTCTGGTGTTGCTGCTGCGACTACCATTGACTCCATCATAGCACCCTGGGTGTCAACGGATATGACGCTTCATGTGCTACATCCCGGCGGCTTTTAGTTGACTCCTGCGCGTTTCTTTGCCTGCCAAGGGAACCACCATTTACTCACCCCTCACCTCTCCATGACCCTGTACTCCCCGCCCGCAGGGCCGTGAGCGCTACTCCATCGCATGCTTCTATGAACCCAACTTTGATGCTCGTGTGGAGGTGCTGCCGCAGGTGCGACCGGCTAGTATGGGAGGCTAGTATGGGAGGGGAATGGGCCAGACGCGAGTGCACATGCAAACCTGGCTCTACAGCCGATGTGCCACTCCATCATTGACCCTGTGGCTGCTGCTGCTGACGCGCCTGCTGATCCCTGCTGGGACCACACCTGTGTTGCTGTAGTGTGTGCCTGCCGGTGAGGCACCCCGTTATCCGCCCACAACAGCGGGGCAGCACATCTTGGACAAGTACGCGTCAACACACGCGGGCTACACGGGGCCTCTGGAGGCAGGGGCCGCCAAGCACTGATGACATGAGTCTGATCAGTTAATGCTCATAATGCACTGCAGTTAATGCTCATGCACTACAGTTAATGCTCATGCACTGCAAAACGGCTGTTGTGGTAGGGCGGTTACACAGTGCACCTGGGCCAGCAAGCAGGTCAGCACACTATTAGGTGGAAAGCAGTACATACCCCAAACCCCAGAACCCTAGCTGTACAACGGATCTGTTCATCGCACGCACCAACGTGATCAATTTGATGCGTGAACCCCCAGTGAACCGCGCTTCGTGAACCCTGATCACCATTATCCAGGAATGTGGATTGCGGAAGACTCAACTCATCACGTAATGATCAAAACCTAGTCCTAAAAGCGGCGTGAGCGCGGGCAGCGAGGGGCCTCGGAAGGATGCTCCAGGTGAAAGGGCTGAGGCGCGTGCTGGACCCGCAGGGGATGCTGTTCAACGTCAGTTTCGACTTGCAGCCTGGTGAAATACTGTTTGTGCGTGGCCCCTCGGGATGTGGCAAGACTCTGCTGCTGCGGTCACTGGCATGCCTGGACCAGGTGCAGGTGTGTGCGCAGGCTGGGCAGCATTACTCAGTTGCAGGGTCCTGCATGCGCATGCCGGTTGCATGACTTGCATCATGCACAGTGACATGCATTATGGTCGTGTGCACAGCATGCACCAATGTGCATGCGCCGTGCAGTGCATGGACAAGATCTCTCTGTACGTGCACCACTCCTCAGCACAGTATGCGGTTGCACTGCGCAGCAGTCCATAGCTCCATATTGATCGAATGCTACTGCTACTGCCATGCTCCTCCTGGTCACAGGGGGGTGAGCTGCGTCTGGGCGGCAAGCAGCCATCCGACATGGGGTGAGGCTGGGGGCAGTGTGCTGAACCGTGGGTGGCTGACTGGCTGGCTCAGCTGAACTAGCCAGGAGCACAGTGCACCAATGCTGTTGCCCGCCACCTGCAGCTATCCATCGTGGCGCGCACACGTCATGTACGTCCCCCAGTCCCGTGTGCAGCTGTCAGGAACGCCCTCAGACTTCTATTTCGCAGCACAGCAGCTGCGGTGAGTGCGGAGAGATGCTGCTACATGGCAGAGGCTCCCTACCTACTTGCACTGTTACACACAGTCCTGTGACGTTTGAAGGTCAACGTGCGCCAGGCCGGGGCAGTGCTTTGTACATATCCCTTGCTGCAGCTGCACCATCACCATCACACCACTGTGCGCACACACACACAGGTCCCAGCGCGGCCGGCCGCGCGCTGACCTGCCATCTCTGGTGCACGACATGGGACTGGAGCAGGGCGTGCTGCACCAGCCGTGGTCGGAGCTGTCGGTGAGGCTGCAGGGAGCCGGATGCACATGCTGGAGTCTGCTCGCGTCCCATACTCGCCTGCAGCGATATGTTGCCCTGTTCACAGAAGTCCTTGACCTCAAGTACTGGACCCGCCTCATGCCACATGCACGCAGTATCACAAGTTGCCCACACCCTAACAACCCTGTGCCATGCAGGGTGGGCAGGCGCAGCGCGTGCTTTTGGCAGTGGCGGCCGCGCTCGCACCCTCAGTGCTGCTGCTGGATGAGCCCACCAGCGCATGCGACCCCGTGGCTGCACGGCGTGTGGAGCGCGCCCTGGCAGGGTGTGGTGCGTCTGCTGTGTGGGTGACACACGACGCGGAGCAGCCAGCACGTGTGGGCGGTCGGCTGATGGAGCTACCCACAGGTGTGTTCATGCTAGGGGTTGTCATGTCCCGTGGGTTTGTTGATGTTGATGTTGATGTTGGTGCACCACGGCGGGCCAGAGATGGACAGATTTTGCAGCATGTCCGTAAAATCACTGCCACATCCAATGAGGTGGTGCGCAGGCATGGCCCTGAGAGTCCCAACTACATGCTGCGCCATGCCATGCCGACGGGAATGCCCGCAGGTCAAATCTACACACTTCCCCCGCCACCATTGCCACAGCCACTGCCTACTGCACCGTTCCTGCTGCCAGGTGATGATTCAGGGAAATCGCAGGGCCCACAGGGGCAGCCGCTGGGCCCTCCTATGCCCATGCAAATGAGGCCCCTGCCTAACCACCGGTCGCTTGGGTGAGAACTCTCTGAAACTTGGCGCAGCGTAGCAATTCTAATTAAGAATACGGTCTGCAGCGCGCGTTGGTCGCTTGCGCTACAGGGCCAATATGACCATGCGTAGGGTTCACTGTGAACAATGGTCATGGCTGACCAAGTCAACGCGAACCATTTTACACAGTGGCAAGGCGCTGAGAGGTGTAAGTCCATCCCGTCCAAGGGCCTCGGAGTGGGTTCCTGAGTGAGGGCCAAACGCCGCCGAAAGAGGTCAAGACGCCCATGTTCGCACTCTCCTGTCCATGCTGATACCGTTCCGACCACGAACTGTGGGATCTGGGAACTCGACAGTTCACACCACTGCTGCCCGCACCAAACGCACCAAAAAACGCTGCAGACCGTATTCTGAATTAGAATTGCTACGCTACGCCAAGTTTCAGAGATTCTCACCCAAGCGACCGGTGGTTAGGCAGGGGCCAAATGAGTGCTCAGCCTCATGCAATTGTGTGAGGTCAGTGGGGTCCTTAAAGGTCGTTCTACAAACGTCTGGTCCATTCATTTTATATTGTTTCAGCGGCAGCATTTGTGCGGGACACCTTTGGCAGTTTGTAGGTGAGCAACATCGAGCCCGTTGACATCGTTGATGATTTGGGATCATATAATCATTTTTTGAGAACATGGGCTGTGGGGCGTCAAGCTCAGTCGCTGCAAGTGCCCCACCTAACAGCCCCACTCAAGCGTCAAAGGCTGGTGCTGTTGCAGCAACTGCAGACTACAAAATACCTGCACGGCAGAGCACGAATGTTCGCCTTGCCCAGCCTTCAGTCGCACTGCCAAGCCTTGCAGCATTTATGAAGGATTTGGCACAGCGAGGTATCGTATCTTCAGAAGAGCCTACGCTAAATGGAGCATCACAACGTCAGGGTCAATTGATGGGGGTGTCAGTGGCTGCTCTGCAAAGCATCAGTGAGGTTGTCGGGCCGCACTCCAGCAGCCAGAACGTGTTTGACCAGCTGCTGCTGCCAGCTGTACAGGCGGCAGGTGCTGCTAGGTGAGAAAACTGTGGCACGAGCACAGCAGTTTGGGCGCCTACAGGCTTGGGCGCCTACAGGCCTCCTGTGCAACAGAGACTGACATCTTGCCCTGTTGCAGCAGCTGCACGCGCCCAACATCGTATGTAATCTTGGATGTGCACACAGGTTTGTGGATCTGCTGGCACCTGCCCATCGCGGGCCCCCTCGCTTCTTCTTGTCCCACGCGCGCGCCACACCCCTGGCAGGCACAGCGGCCGCGGCACACAACGCGCTCGCACTGCGTGCTGACACAACCGCGCACACGCGAGGCGCACTAGCGTCCGGGTCCCAAGCTGATGCGGAGGTCGCGCAGGAGCTGGTGTGGTTGGATGTCGTGTGCTCGGCCGCAGCTGCTGCACCACCCGCAGCCAAACGCGGCAGCGGGCAACAGGGTAGCGACCGTGCAGCCGCCGTCACGGAAGCGGGTGATGCGGTGCGTGGCACAGAGGCCACGCTGCTGGTGCTGGACGCCGGCGGTGCTGCGCTGAGCCGGCTGTGGGTGCTGGCCGAGGTGCTGGCCACGCATGCATCAGACACATCAGGGCTGCTGGCGGGTGGGGCGCTGGTGCTGGCCGGGCCGCCCGACCCAGACGTGGCGCCCTCCCCGCTGCCCGCAGGAGCGCGGGTGAGCTCAGACCTGGAGGGCCCGGCACTGGCTCACACGCTGGAGGCACTGGCACGCGTGGGTGCCGAAGGTGGTGGCTGCGGGGCAGTGCGTGATGAAGCCGACCGGCCTGCGCTGACAGCAGCGATTGCACAGTGGCTGAAGCTGGGGGCAGGAGCACAGGCCGTTGAAGTGGGGGCGGCACTGCCGCGCGCGGTCGCGGCCGCACTGCGCGCAGCTGCACTGCAGCAGGCCACCACGCTGCTGGCCGCTTGGCCCAATGCCGCGCCAGGCGAGCAGCGCGCAGCGGCTGCACGGGTGTCTGCACCTGGCGGGGGAGGGGAGCGGGGCAGCGGGGGTGGAGGCGCTCGTGCATCCTACCCCTCCACCTCTGGTGGCCGGCTGTCAGCACCCGGGGGTCCGCCACTGCCAGGGGCACGTGCGTCCGCCCCCTCCCCACTCACCAATATCCCTGAGGAGGACAATCCCCTGGGCAGCGGCCCTGACAAGCCAAATGGCGCTGTGACCGGCCCGGCCACGGACCGTGCTTCCGCGGGCATGCTGCGTGCGGCGGGTGCGCTGGTGCGGTGCGGCGCGGTGCTGCACGCGCTCTGTCTC
>QAXD01000214.1:51948-96943 GCA_004335575.1 Haematococcus sp. NG2 | reverse complement strand
TGTGTGTTGGGGGGCCGTGTTCTGGGCGGGGAGGCGGGGCCCACCGCGGCTGCGTACGTCGCGCTGGGGCGGCTGCTGTCAGACATGGGGGACATGGGCCGCGCGGAGCCCCTGCTGCGCCGCGGCATCGCGCACCTGAAGCGCGTGGCGGGCAAAGAGCACGGGGAGGTGGGGGACGCGCTGAGCAGCCTGGGGGTGGTGCTGCTGGGGGTGGGCAAGTCAAGCGAGGCGGCGGCTGCGCTGGGCACAGCGCTGCGGCTGCAGCGGGAGGCATGGGGCAATGGGCATGCACGCACCGCCACCACAGCCGCCAACCTGGCGAGCGCGCTGCGCGACATGGGGCGTATGGAGGAGGCAGCCGCGCTGTACCGCTCTGTACTGGAGGTGCACACCGCAACACTAGGTGCGTGCATGTACGTGCGCAGCAGCCAGCATGGGATGGCTGCAACCACCCTTGTTCATTGTGCAGGAGGATGGATCCAATGTGGTCCACACCTGGTGCAATGCTTGGGTGTGTGTTGTGTGTGGGGGTTAAGGGTGCAGGTTGCTGCTGTTTGTTCTGGAACTTGTGCCACTTCTGTTCGGTGCGCGTCCATGTAGCCCAATGCCTACTCCCTCCCCCACAGGCGCGTGCCACCCACACACTGCAACTGTGGCGGGCAACCTCGCGTACGTGGTGCAGTGCTGTGGTCAACCCAGTGACGCGCTGCCGTACGCTCAGCAGGCGCTGGCTGGCATGCGTGCGGCATACGGCAGCGCACGTGAGTGCTGCTCGCAGCTGGTCAGGGGCTCAGGAGGATGCAGCTGTGGGCAGATGCTGTGGCATGAGGTTCATGCAACAGTTGTTGAACGCCATGTGGCATCTTTGCACAGTGTACTTGAACCTGCAAGGGGCCACAACACCTTGCAGTATGACTGCAGCTGCAGTATGACTCACGAGTATGATCTCTGTTCACAACATGGCCAGTCTAGAGCTGATGCTGATGCCTCGGACCACTATGGCCACCACTGACTGCGCGCAGACCCTTCCACGGCCGCTGCACTCGCCAACCTGGGCAGCTGCCTGCGTGACTGCGGCAAGATGAGCGAGGCACATGCGGCGTTGCAGGTGTGTGCATGTGTGACCGGGGGGTGGTGCCAGGCACACGCTCTGCCGCGGGAGGCAGCAGCCAGCAGCGCAGTGGTGGAGCACCCTTGGGCTGGTCTGGTGTGCATTGTGTCAGGTGCTGCACGAGACACAGCTGTGCAGTAGGGTCTACAGCTCAGGACGCGCACGCCCCGGCCGCTCACACAGCGTCCATGCGCCTGCACCTCTGTGGTGTACGTGCTGCGAGCCAAGCCAAAGCACGCGTAGCCACACCCCACAGCTACTGTTGCCCGCTCACCCACCTTGGGCCATACCCCCACGGCTGCACGATGTTGCATGACAGGAGGCGCTGGGTGTACTGATTGGCTCACTGGGCGAGGGCCACCCTGACACGGCCACCGCGCGCACACACCTCGCGGCCCTGGAGCGTGCGATGCAATCGTCCAAGGGGGGTGCGGGAGTGGAGCAGGGTGGAGTGGGCAGAACCCAGGGGGTGGCTGCATGAAGGGCGGTGGGCGCTGCACACAGCGCAGCGGTTTGTGACTGTGGTGGGACTTGTTTTAAGGGATCCAGATGAAGAAGAGTGCTGTTTTGTTGACGTTTTTATGGCGAGACGCGGGCCTTGCCGGTATTGGTTTGGGTGCATTTGCTTGGGACACGAGTCAGTCCACCGCTGCACTGAGCATACATCAGATGTCAGCAGGATGTTCCGGCTGCTGGCATAAGAGATTTCTTACACAGCTGTGCTGACGCTATCATGCATGCCACTTCCAGTTTGACCAGCTAGCTTGTCAGCGCGGTGAGCCACGCGTAAGCTAGCGGTGTTGAAGTACTACTAGTCACTGTACACTGAACATCATGGACCTGGGGCATACTGCTGCTAGTCTTGCTGCCAGCGATGCCACCAACTGGTTGTCTGTACCAGTGCTCATGACCCTGCCCTCAAATGCAATCATGCCCACGCAGCTAACTATCCATCACATGTGCTGGTGCTATGCTGGTGCTTTTGATGTCAATCATAACTGTTGTAACACTGGGCCCCATTCTGTTGTTACAGAGGACCGTGCAGCACGTGCACAGCCGCACTGCGTCAGCAGCAGCACGTGCACCAGCAGCAGTGGCACTTCGCGCCGCGCACATCAGGTCGGGTTCCATTAAATGCGGCTGTTAGGACAGTTGCTGCTGAAGTGGCCTGTGAGCAGAGCAGCAGGGTTAGATTGAGTTCCTGGCAACCAGGTGAACGCAATCATTGCACTGGATTCTGGATGTGCCCTGTGGCAGTGTGCTAAACATTTCCAGTTGCCACAGCAGCAAGGCAAGCCATTACCCAGACACCCCACATCACCACACACCTGGCTGGCCGCATTTGAAGCACGTGCCGCCACTGCCACCGCCCGTTGACTTGAACTGCATGGCCCCCCCGCTGTTGTAGCCACCACCTGACTTATAGCCGCCACCCCCTCCACCAAACTTGGAGCCACCACCGGTGGGGCTGCAGTTGGCAAGCAAACCACAGTGCTGCTGGCCGTAGCGCACAGGGTTCATGGCAACATGTGATGCGGCAGTGCTGTGGACCATGGTTTCTTCACCTCCAAGGGGCAGGGGCCAATTTGGGAGTGGCAAATGCACACAGCATCCAGTGGGTGCCTGCCGCACTGCACTCACCAGTCCCTGCTCCAGTGGCCCGGCTCGCCGCACTTGTAGCAGTTGCTGCCACCTGCAGCTGCACCACCGCCACCACCACCGCCGCCGCCACCACCACCGTAACTGCCTGTGCGCCCCCCTCCACGCGCCGCCCCACCATAGCTGCCGCCACCAGCAGTCCCACCACGTGACTGATTAGGGCAATCACGCGACCAGTGGCCTGTGGGGTGTGAGTGCGTGGCGCGAGCCTCGGTGGTGCTCAAGCCACGCTATACAATCCATGGAGCCGCCTGGTGGCGTGGACTGTCATTGTGTTGAGCCATGAAGATGCGGGCACTGCTTTTGGCGCTACACAGCACCCAATCTACCGCATGGCCACCCAACTCAAAACGGGCCTGCAACTCCCTTACCTGGCTCCCCACACTTGAAGCATGAGCCGCTGTTGCCACCACCGCCGCTGCCATACCCACCACCCATGCTGTTGGGTGCACCGCCATATGTGCGGTCGCCATACGTGTTGAACCCACCACCACCGCCACCACCACCGCCATTGTTGCCGCTACCGTCAGCCCACACAAAGAAGCGACAGCGTGTCGGGTCCTGCAGTGAGCAGCAGGCGCAGCCAAGGCGGCCAGCGCTGAGTAGGATGTGGTGGGGGGGCCAAAAGATGTGTTCCTTCTCAAGCATTGTGAAAAAGAGCATGGGGCGTACATGGTGTTTGGGTGTGATCCCAGTATTGCAAGGACCTGCTCCTCTTTCATGCTTTCTGTTTCCTTCAGCCCCGCGCACTCACATCACGCAGCTTCTGGCATGCGTAGAAATCGCGGCCGGCGTTGGCGCCATTGTTGCACGTCTTCATGGGCGCTGGCTGGTTGCAGTGGCACATCATCACGCGGCCCTCCTCACCCTCGGCCACACCCACACCTGCACTAGTCACAGCGCCTGAAGTGGCAACAGGGCCAGCGGCATTGCTGGGTGCGCCGCCATAGCTGGATGTGGTACCATTCCACTGCTGCTGCTGCTGCTGGTTGCCGCCGCCTCCCCACTGCTGCTGCTGGCCGTTGTAGCCCCACTGCTGCTGCTGCGCATTAGCCACATTGTTGCCCCACTGCTGCTGGCCGCTGCCGTTGTACTGCGGCTGCTGCTGCCCCTGCGCCCATGTGCCAGCACCAGTGTTGCCACCGCCACTGCTGTTGCTCATGTTCGCTGTGGGTGCAGCACCTGAGCCACCTGCATAGCTGCCCACACCCCAGCTCTGGCCCTGCTGCTGCTGCTGTTGTGTCTGCTGGCCCTGCGCACCCCAGCCTCCACCTGCGTTGTTACTGTAGCCGGGATTGGCGGGAGCCGCATTGGCAGGCGCAGAGTGGCCTGCAGTGTACCCGTCAGCTGCACCTGCAGTGCTCCCGCCCTGCTGCATCAGCAGCCTGCAGAAGCACGTGTAGTGTGATGGTGCTGTCTTTACTTCCGAGGCCAGCACACAACTACGGTAACTGCTTGCTGGCGTTTGCCCAAGCCACACGCAGGCAGCACGCACAAGGCAAGATCACACATCAGCATCACCACAGCAGTCAGCCCACTGCTGAACTGCATACCACACACCCTGATGACTGGTACGCAGCGTAGTTGGACTGGGGGTTGGCGCCCCACTGCTGCGCAGGCGGCGCTGGGCCTCCACCTGTGGAGATGTGGGCTGCACGCTTGGCCTTGTCAGCATCCACATGATGCTCCACTGGAGGCAGGTCCTGGTGCACGCAGCAGTGCAAGTTGGCAGAGATGCACACATGTCGTGTGAATGGCAAGCCTAAGCGGGCGTCCCAAGCACTTCCCAGGCACCTGAAGTGCATGGTTCATGCATGCAGGCCTTGGAAGAGCATGACAGCTGCGGTTGAGGGTTTCAGGAGGGAAAAGTCCCACAAATGCCCGCGGGGTAGCGTGCAGCTGCGCAAACAAGGTCTCATGCCCGCATCAAGGTTGTCCCCCACCTCGGCTTTGCGCTTCAGATCCCCCGGGCCTGCGACAACAAGGCATGCATGTGAAAGCAAATCTACGGAAGCAAGAAGTCATCTACAGAAATGCTGTGAGATCCAGGTTGCACTTGCCCTTGATGTGGACAGCTGCCTGTGCTGCCTCAAACGCATCCAGGCCAACATCATAACCAGGATCAGCCATATTGATCGAATGTTGCGAGGCAAAGCAGCGCAAGGACCTGACAAGTGACACCGCACAGCACGCAGCACGCCACATCAGTGAGGTAATTTGTGAGGTGGTATGACAAAACGCTGGATGTGCTCCCTGTCATTTTCGCAAGCAGATGTGATTAAACAAAAGATTACTGTGTCATACAAGGTCTGCAATGCTGTTGGCGCACCACGACCTCGGGGGCACGGGCCCAGTCGTGCTTTTTCTTCACGCCAACAGCCTGCATGGGCGCGTCTTCCAGCCCCTGGTGAGAGGCAGGGTTGTTTTCCCATGATGCAGCTGTAGCTGGAATCTGCGCAGTACGAGGTGCAACATGCACGGTCCAGGAGCACAAAAATCCACATGCTTGAAGGCCAAACACGGAAGGAACGAACCTGCAGCGTATGGCAACGCATGCGGCGTGCTGCATGTACGACACGCACCAGGCGTAGCTACATGCGCACTGTCACCCCATACTCACACCACCCTGGGTGCAGGTGGATGACGCACTGGCCTCACACTTCCGCTGCATCGCGCTGGACATGCCGGGGCAGGGCGTGTCACCCGGGTGGCCGGGCGGCCCACGTGCCATGACTGTGGATGACGTGGTGGCATCAGTGCATGCGACGGTGGCAGCGCTGGGGCTGCGGGGTGCGTGTGCGCGGTTGGCGAACATGGGATGTTTGATGGACGCGGGATGCCCTAGCGGCCACACCGCAGCGTGCGTGTGACGAAGCTACAGCCAAGCCCTCATCACACCATTAGCAGCAGCAACTGGCCACCCATAGGACACACAGAGCTTCCAGCTACCCCATGTCCTGTGTGCGGCGGCATGCCACCTGCGGCACTGCACCACGCTGCTGCCGCCGCCGCTGTCACGTGCTGTGTGATGAGGTGCTCATCCATACACACCCTCTTGCAGGCTGCCTGTGCTTTGGGCATTCGTTCGGCGCAACCATCGGGTTGCTGGTGGAGGCCGCACACCCCGGAACCTTTGCCGCGCTGTACGCGTACGAGCCGCCCATCATGACCGCGGAGTCGGCCGGCCGCGTCCTGGCCTGGTGCGTGCTGCATCTGTACCCTGCCTGCTGCATGTGCCCACCGCTGCTGCGTCTGTCCTGTGCATCAGCCACTTCCTGGAGCCGCGTCATGCAGCGCACAGCGCACTGTTCCTGTAAGTGCACACCACACCTGCACCCTGGCCTGCGCTGTACCAGGGAGGCACAGCGTGGGCTGCAGGCTGCCGGGCACCAGCTGCGTGAGATGGCGCTGAAGCGGCGCGGCGTGTTTG
Source organism: Haematococcus sp. NG2 (assembly GCA_004335575.1). NCBI lineage: Eukaryota > Viridiplantae > Chlorophyta > Chlorophyceae > Chlamydomonadales > Haematococcaceae > Haematococcus > Haematococcus sp. NG2. The sequence continues at coordinate 90,743 of QAXD01000214.1, read as the reverse complement.
AGTCGGCGGCGGCCGCAGCCAACCAGCTAGGCTCCAAGCCGCCATTCTCGTTGTGGGACACGCGCGTGCTGGCTGCGTACTTGGCACATGGGCTGCGCACGCAGAGGGAGGACGGGCAAGGTGCGCGTGAGATGTCTGGTGCTCTGGTCGTGGTGGTCATGGTGGTGGTGTCAGCGCAGGTGGTGTGATGTCGCATGCGTATGCCCCCCAGGCAGCCCATCGCAACCAACCCTGAGGCACAGCCACGCACAACGCCCATTGGTTCAAACATGAAGCCGACCTGCCGTGCGCTCCTTGCCTCCACAGTCTCCTACCAACCTCGCCAACCCCCTGCGCACACCGTGCATTCCCACCCTCACCATACATCCCACCCCCTGCAGGTGCTGTTGCACTGGCGTGCTCACCAGACACCGAGGCCGCGGTGTATGACATGATGGAGCCGCCGCCACGGCTGCAGGCGCCGCGCGTGACGTGCCCCGTGGTGTGGGCAGTTGGCGGCGCTTCCAAGGGGGTGCACAGTCGCCTGACCCGCCTGGGCAAGGAGCTGTGGGGGGAGCTGCCACAGGGCGCGCTGCAGGTGTTTGGGCCGCTGTCACACTTTGGACCGCAGGAGCAGCCGGGCACTGTGGGAGCAGCAGCTGCTGCCTTTTTTGGGCATGTCCTACAGGGCCGGTTTCAGGGCGGGGCAGGGGCTGGTCAAGAGGGTGCAGGCTGCAGCACGGGTCGGGCAGGTGGGGTGCCTGGGGGTTCAGCAAGTGGCGGGCCTAACAGGAGCTTGCATCTGCAACCATTTGCCAAGCTGTGATAGCCATGGATGATTAGAATTACAGTGATAATACTAATAATCGAACAACATGGATGTGAGCACTAAGCTGACGTCCTGCACCATCCACAATGAACTACCTGGCAAGTCACAGTCTCCCATTTATGAAGTTTGGACGTCTGTTATGATCGTGGGTGCCGGCAGTCCTTACATCTCATGTGTAATTCATGTATTCATCACAGCTCCTCTCTCTGTCCGCCCCCTGATCCTGCTTGGCCTTGCTCTTTTTCCCCACCCCTTGCCTGTGCACCAACCCCACTGCCTGCTGCCCCTAAACCCCCAAGCCCACTCAACCCCTGCAGCATGGCTGCCACCTCAGCAAGTTCAGGGTCTGGCTCGTGCCTGCCGCCTGCACTGCCACTGTGTACTGCAGCCCCAGAGTTTTCAAGCCCTGAGGCAGTTTGGCTCCCAAGATTGCCACCTGCCTCCCTGCCTGTATGCTCTGTACTCCCCACCCCTCTGCCTGTCTGGTCTAGAGGCGCCTGCCTGTCCCGCTGTGGCTTTTGAGAGCCTGGCTGTGGCTGCATGCCTGACTGCGACTGACTCTGCGTTCCATGCCCTGAGTGCCCCTCGGCCTGCGGCCACTGCCCATCTGACTGTGTCCGTTCCGGCTCGCCCGGTCGTGGCTGGTGTCTATAAGGCTTCAGCTCCTGCCTGCCAGACTGTGCGCTGGACCTATTGCCATGAACCTCCATCTCCAATGTTTCCCCGTGAGTGGCCAGAGCCGCCGCCAGCCGCGCCTCGTACCGCGCCACCGTACTGCCCAGTGCGGTACGCAGCGGCTCCAACTGCTCCGCGTACCGTGCCCACCTGCCACGGGACGTGCGGTACAGCGGCCGCCTCACCTGCGCCACACTCGCCGTCTGCACTGTGCGCTGCGCTTTATGGAACGACAGCACGCCCTCCTCCCACTCCAGCCCACAGGCGGCAAGCACACGGCCCGCCACGTGGCGCGGGTGAGCCACCAGCTCCTCGTACAGCACGGTTGTGACACTGCGCATGCGTGCACACAGGTGTACGCACGCCGGGGTGGGCACCGGGGCACGGCAGGATAGAGGACAGTGTCGTATGTGAAAGCATGCATGGGACGTGAGCAGGATGGCACATATGGCATGAGCTGCACGTGCAGGGTGCGGCTGGGTGCATGCGCATTAAATGTATAAGACAACATGTAAAAGACAAACTGTGGTGGGTGCACAGCTGCAGCTCAGAGCTGAGGGTTCACAGGTTTGGAAACCTCTGAGCCCTCATACCCTAGCCTAGGAGATCTTGCATGTGAGGTGCACAGCTGCAGCTGATGCAGGACGCGGTACTCTCACCGGCCCGGCAGGTGGGTGTCCCAGTGGTCGGCCAAGGCCCACGTCATGTTGATTTGTGCCGCGATCTCAGGCAGCGACCACGACCAACCCATGCCCGCGTACCCAAATGGTTGCGCGAAGCAGCTCAAGCCTGCACGCATGTGTGTGGCGGCACCGACGCCGATGGTGTCCAGGACATGCAAGCTGCCAGCAGCATGGGGTCTGTGTGCGCGCTGGCCAGGACCTAACCAGGATTGATGCCATGCGAGCACAGTAGGTGTGAGTGCAGCAGCCGCATGATGCACAGGCCGAAGCAGGCAGGCATGGCATCACTCCAAGTCACACACCCCTGCAGCAGCACCCACCTGCGTCCAGCGGGTGGCGCGCGACATGGATGATACACGCGCGCGGCAGCATGAGCTGGATGTAGCTGCGAAGCGCAGCATCATACAGGTCGGGGCATGTGTCATGAGTTCCCCAGGTTGTGCGCCGCATCAGATGTACAGGCAAGGGCTGCTGACCGGCAGGCACCACACATGGAGCCTGGATCATGTGCGTCAACCTGAATGCAGGTTGCGCACCATGAACCATGCGCGCCACCAATGGAGGCCCCTCCTGCCAGCCTGAGATGCTTTCTGCAGACGCTGCTGCTGCATCTAAGGGCGATGGCACAGCGCACAGCGCACAACCACTGCCACACACTCACCCCACCAGCCACAGGTTGCGCAGCATTTTGTCCACGATGCGTGTAGGGGGCGGTGACATGCTGGGCGGCACACGCGCGCGCATGGCAGCCACGTACCTGTGCAGCCAAGCAGGCAAGCCGGCGTGCATGGCGGGCGGCTTGATCACGTTCGAAGCCCCATGCTGTCTCATGCTCTGATCTCAGCAGCAGCAGGCCATGGCAGCAGCAGGCCAGAAGCAAGGAGAGCAGCACACCCTGGTGGACAAGCATGCTGCCTGGGTGCAGGCCCCCACACTCTGCACCGGCACTGTGCAGCACCAGAACTGACTGCGCAGCACCCGTGCTCACTTCTGGCCTGCCGCCGTCAGGATGGCGGCCGCGTGCGCGCCCGCACCCCCCAGCGCGCGGTTCACCTCCCCCGTCAGCGGGGCCAGTGCAGTGTCCTCTCCAGCGGCCCACACGCGGCTGGGGCAGGGGGGCAGCGGGTGTGCAACATGGTCAGATGTTGTGAGATAAATGCTTATCATGGCTTTGGCCCGGTACAGGACACGTGCAGGCTGCTTGGATGGAGAGTAGCAAAGCTACCATGGAGGGCGATACAAACAGCTCCAGGCACAGTCGACGGTTTTGATGCTGGTCTTGCGGCAGTTCAAACAGCAGTCAGGCTCCGCTTCACGGCCACCTCTGTGAAGTGCTGTTGTGCCCATGGTTCTTTCATCAAACAGGGCAAACACGAACGTATCAGGATGGTTGACAGCGCATGCCCCATCGACGGCCTACAAGCTGCACGCAGCGCTACGCAGCCACCCCAGCCAACCAGCACCCACGCACAAACAAAAACGGGTCCAGCAGGTGCCAGGACCACAGCTACCACCTGAGCAAACAGTCCCGCACTGCAGCCCCACTCACGAGTGCGCCGACAGCATCTGCTCCAGCAGCGTGGACCCCGAACGCGGCAGGCCCACAATGAAGATGGGGGTGGGGTCGGTGTGGCCTGACCCTCCCAGCGGCCCTGTGGGGGGTGATGGGGTGACGAATCATGGCGCTTGACCGCTAGTAGACAGGGAGGGGGAACAGGACAGTTGGAGGGTCATGTGCTTTGGCATATGCACCAGTGCTTTAGCGAACACACGCATGCATGAGGTGCAGCGCACTCATCTCACTCCCTCCCAACAGCACACCCAGCACCCATCTCTGCTGCACACCGATCCCTGCAGCTGCGCTTCCACATGCTACACGTCACACGCCACGCCATGTGCACGGGTGAATTTCAGCTCTCACCGCTGAACACTTGCGTGAGCACTTCCATCGTGCGCGCGTCATCCTCCACCCTGTAGCTCACGGTGCCCCGCATGAGCGCGTTTGCAGCAGCCAGCACACGCCACGCGTCATCGTACTGCCCTCGCCGCTCAAGCGCCTACCCAGCCGCAGGGGCGTTGCGGTGATTGTGGGCCATGGCCCGTGCATGTGTGTCAGGTCAAGTTGCGTGAGCACAGAGGGGGCCCAGCCACCCATGTTGTCAGAAGCCAATGCATGTGTACAAAGTCTGCATACATGAGTATGCTGGGCAATGGGCTACGGACTTGATCATGCGTGCAAGCCACTTCTACCACTTCCAGAATTTCATGACGTAGGCCGTGGTGTAGGCCTACCTTATACACGCCAAACCCCAGCCAGGCCACGTCCGTGTGTGTCACATTGTCCAGCCACCGCCCGCCTACCGCAGGTGCCGCCCCACTCGCTGCACTATCCCCACTGCTGCCTGCCCTGCCCCTGCCTGAAAGCCATGACAGCCAAGAGGGGGTTGCAGGAGCAGCAGCAGCAGGCTCAGACGCAGGTGTAGGCACGGTCCTGGCAGGGTAGGTGCCCGGCGCTGCCCCTCCCAGCCGCATGCTTGCCGCCGCAAACACGGCATGTGCCTGCGTGCCAAACGTAGCACAGGGCAGCTGGGGTTCAGTGGATGAAGTCACAGAGGCACACCCTCCGTAACAGCTGCGGCAGCACTGCAAACACAGCAAACCTCCACAGGGCACAGGTGCCCATCAGAGCTCCTGCCTGATGCCCTCGCAGTTCCTACTCACTGTGCATTCCTTGCACCACACTCCACCAAGTGAGCCTTTGCACCATACCCACACCCCATGCTGCGCAACTGCAGCACCAGCAGCAGCCGCCTGCTCACCTGGGTTCATCGGCTTCATCCCCTGCACCACACCTGCAAACACCGACAGCTATCAACCCACAAACTAGCACACACACCCGCACGTACACAGACCTGGTCCAGCAGCTCCCCGGGCGCCTCCTCCAACGCTGCCACCGCCTTGGCGAACGTGGTGACGTCCACACCTGCCGCCTGGCCCGCCGCCTGCCTGTACATTTCGTCCGCCTCCCCCAGCCGTCCCAGTGCTGCCAGTGCCTTGCCGCGGTTGAATGTCAGGCCAGGCAGGCCTGTGCCCGGGGATGAGGGCTCCAGCCCCAGACGGCCGGCCTGCGGGCGCCCGTGGGCGTTGTGGCTGTAAGGGCAAGGGGCTGAGCATGTGCAGGGCGGGTGAGCAGCTGCGCACTGTCCACCGGGTTGCAACGCCCAGCCCTGAACAGCCCAGAGACAGGAATGTCGGACGGTGCTCCGCGTGGTGGCTACCACTGCATCTGTGTGATCGTGCTGCCGGTCAGCAGCACGAACTAGTCTGGGTGGCATGAAGCAAGCAACCGGTTCCTTGACCTCACCAGCGCGAGTGCTGAGTCGATCTCCACCAGCGCATCCTCCGCTCGCCCCGCCTCCTGCAGTGTGGGGCGCCACACGGGCGCAGGCACAGCATGCCATGTTGCATGCCGCATGCTGCTCGCCGAGCCTTATGACAGCATGCGCAAACCCCTTTCGCATCTGAGTGCACTGCATGTCGATTCTGCGTGTACCGGTATGCCCTGCTGTTTGCATGTGAAGAAGCATGAAACCTGGCAGTGGCCTATGTAAGCTTGCCATGAAAGCATCAGCACAGGGCAGCACGCCTGATGCACCCTGCCCTGATGTCATGGGAGTGGCTAAGCACATCTGTGACCAGCCACACCCCGCACCAGCAGCAGGGCGCCCAGGTTGCCATGCACGCGCATGGCCAGCTGGCTGGCAGGCAGCAGCTCCAGTGCGTGCCGGTACGCTGCCTCAGCGCGCGGCACGCGTGTCCCGCCTGCGCACACCATCACGATGTCATTTACACCAAAGCAGAGCAGTCCCATTCATGTCCGTCACAACACGCTGCACATCACGTTGAGGACGTCATGCATTATTTGCAATGGGATGCAGTGCCAAATCTGCAGGCGCATGCCCCCGACGCTGTGGCCTGGTGCAACCAGAGCATCACGTGTTCCGTGGTTGCATGCAACATGTTCGTCGGACCATGCATGATGCCCATTTGGTTGCGTTACATTCTGTGAATGCATACGCACAGCATCATCCCAACAACCACGCACCATCTGGAGACAAGTGGTTCAGGCGCTGCAAAGCCATACCCAGCTCCAGCTGTACCTCAGCTTCAGTCACTCGCAGAGCTGTCATGCTGGACCGGCTAGAGCCAAGTATCTGCTGCAACTGAGCCGCATAGCGCTCAAGCTCATCTACCGACTCGGACTTAGCAACCCAGATCAGAGCCGACACCACAGCGATGATTGTGATGCGTGACGCCATGAATGGTGTCTGAGCAACTTAACGTAAATACGCCATCAGAACAGCTCACGTGGCTGTGCTTCTGCTTCCCGTGCATAGAAAGATGCATCTGCTAAGGGCCTTCTTACCGCGTGGCCAGCGTGCTGCATTCATGTCAACTGACCGCAAGGGTATCAACCATCAGGACACTTTCAGTTTCGTGCAGTACACACCACAACAAGCAGATTCCTTTATCATACATCAGCACGATGCAGCATGATGGTGAGTGTTCATGCGGTGTCACTTGCTTCACTCCTGCAGCCAAACCCTGAACAGTTGCGGCGGCCTGGGCAGCGGCTTGGGGCTTCCAAGGAATGGCATGTTGACGTGCACAACCAGCAGCAGCAGCAGCAGCAGCAGCAGCAGCAGCAGCAGCAGCAGCAGCAGCAGCCTCTTGCAGAGCAGGACAAAGCTGGCTAGCGGGCAGCAGCTCACGGCGCAGCACAGCGTGCAGACAACAGCTGGGCCACTGTGGGCGATAAGTTCAAGTGGCCACCCTGCGGCTGGGCAGCTGCTGGCGGTGCCGTGCCGCATTGGTTGCTCCTGTGCGTGTGGCCTGGCCAGGCTGGCACGGTCACGTTCCTGACCCTGCTGTTGCTTGTGGCTGGCCCTGTTTAAGTGCAGGTAGTGTGCATAGGAAAGATGCACGCCGAAATGACCTCGTACACTGTGCAACGGCTGCCTTGGCGATGGGGTACTGGCAGCAGCCAAGACGGCAGCAACACGGGGGATGAGGATGGGCAGGAGGAGCAGATCCGCATGCTTGTGTTGGAGTGATGTGTGGAGCAGCAGTACAGTTTGCCCAGACGGAAGCATGTTATGTAGTGAGGCAGTGGTGGTTACCAGAACCAGGACAGCGGCGGTAGCACATGTGCAGTGTGACACCAGCGCAGTGGGAGCCAGCTCAACCATCAATGCACCAGTCAGGATTGAACACTGGATTGCACAACAAATGATGCTGTCGATGAGCCAGCAGTGCATGTACTTCTTCTTACATTTCTGTAGCTTCTGCGGGCTTGCACGCCTATGTCTGACGGGCTTTATGACCAAGCACCCCTGCAAACACCCTAAATGAATTATGTGGGGCCCATGTCTTGTTGCTGCCTCTTGTTTCCCTCCAATCAGCATCCTCCGCACACAACACAACAGCTTTCAAACCAACCATCACAAGCTGCATGATGTGTACAGCATAGGACATGTAAACTTGTTACTGTTTCAATAACTAAGCTGGGTGACCCACAACTGCACCGCACACGAGCCATGTCTCATGCATGATCCAACCTTCTGCCAGCCCCAACTCAGTGAAATCTGCACCGCCCCTGCACTGCCACACCCCTTCAACTGCAGGGCCATCTCACTTGTTGCCACTCCCAACCACTATTGTTGTTGTACTGCTGTCAGTTGCTGTTGTTGTTGTACAGCTGCTTCATTTGAGCATCCCCACCCTTCATATGGCGCACACACCACACATGCACCTTCCTTTGTTGCAGCCACACTGCACACGGCCACATAAGTATGAAGCACTGCAGCGGCCTTATGGTGCACACTGTGTGTTACTACAACTGGTGCACTAGGCAGCAAGCCCTGCGCCAGGGATCCTGCTAACCACTTGTGCATATAGTGGACTCCCAACCGCATTTGCCTATGCCCACACACCGTACCAGCATGGCACACACATCCGTGCACCGTCAACAGCGCCTGGTCCGCGCGGCAACTACTGCATCTGCGCGTACTGACTCTTTCACCGAGTTGCGAAAAGCAGCTGGGGTCATCCCACTGCCACCAGCAGCCCTTCTTTAGCCACGGCCCGCCTCGAGCGCGCTGGGGTGCACAGTGCGCAGTGGCAGTTGGGGCACAGGTGCTGCTGCTGCCTGCTGTGGCTGCGCAGGGAAGAAGGGGACGGAGGGTTGCCGCCCCACTGTGCTTGACGCGGCCCCTGCCCTGCGGCCCCTGCTGCGGCTCATGCTCTTGGGGTGGTCCAGCTCATCCAGGCCCTGTGGTCACCCATGGTAGTGGGAGGCAAGACCGATGTGAGTGCAGTGTTGTTCAACCATAAGTGCAGACGCAGCTGACATGCAGCAGCGAGCACACAACATCAACGCTGCGCACATTATGCTGCGGGCCCACGCCAGCGGGCCTCCACCACGCACCGTGTTGAGGGCCGCTGCTGCAAACACTGCGACGGTGGTCACCACTGCCACGCTCGCCACGCTCGTCACGATGCCCGCCACACGCAGTGCAGCACCCCAGAACCCGCGCCCACCACGGGTGTGTGCGCGCACGTACTCGGTCGCGGCAGTGCCGCCCGAGCGTGCGGGCGCCTCGGACCCGTCCCAGCTAATGCAGCTCACACTGCTGCCCACCTCCACCTGCTCCAGCTCATCCTCATGTGCTGTGCCCCGGCTGCCGCGGTGGCTGCCACCCCCCATGTGCGGCGCGGTCACGCGGCGACTGTTGTAGCGATGGCTGGCGCCCCGGCCGGCACCAGCAGCAGTGGTGGCTGGGGGCGGCGCAGTGATGATGCCCAGCTGTGCGAGTGCAGGGCCGGCGGCCAGCGCAGCTGCAGGCGCGTTGCGGCGTGGGGGGCGCAGCACCTCCCCAGCTGCAGCAGCCGCTGGAGGGCCCATCCCAGGGACTGCGGCCGCTGCACCTGCGGCAGCTAGGGCAGCGAGCGCCGAGGGGGCCACTGCGCCGTACGCGGCGGTGGAGGCGCGTGCAGCGTCTGCATCCGTGCCGCCCGCACTGCCACATGCCGCTCCGCCCATGGGGGACAGGGCGGGAGAGAGAGTGGCCTCCTGGGTGGTGGCTGATGCCTCGCCATGGGCCTGTGCACCCTGGTCGCCCACGCTCACCTGGCCTCCGTTGCTCTCGCCCACCTCCTGCTCCTCCTCATCATTCAGCTCCCCATGGAAGGCACCAGCCATGGGCTTCGTGGTGCTGGCCCCGGTGCTGCCCATGGTCGCACCTGTGGGAGTGGGTGTGAGCGCCACAGATGAGGTGGGCGTGGTGGCGGCTGTGCCGGCAGTCGCGCGGGGCACGCGCAGCAGTCCAGCGCCTGTCACTCGGCCCTTTGTGAAGGGGCCTGCGGCTGAGGGGTTTGTTGCCGCCCCCACGTTGCCGGTGCTGCCGATGTTGGAGGCAGGGGAGGGCGCAAGGGAGGATGCCGTGGTCGGGGCGGGCGGCACTGCCAAGCGCAGTGCGCGGGTCACGCGGGAGCGCCCGGTCAAACCCACAGCTGGAACAGGGGCTGCAGCAGCAGGCGCAGCAGAGGCGGGGGCGTTGCCAGTGGTATCCAGCAAGCGGGGTCTCGCTGGTGCTGGGATGCTGCGGCCAGCGCGCACGAGCAAAAGGCATGGTGAGGCAGGTATGTCAGGTGCGTACCCTGCAGCAGCGTCCAAGCCAGGCCCACGCGGCATGCAAGGCAAGAGTACAACTTTGGCAGGCTCATCCATGATCAACAGCTGATGCGGCCCACATAGTTTCTAGACCCCAGTGCAGCTGTCCAACAACACATCATCGCACCCCAAACCATCATTTGAACACACCCCACCACCTGCTGGACGCTGAGTCAACAGACGTGGTGAGCGCCAGCAGCTTGGATCCAGCAGCCCCTGCAGCACCGCCCTGCTGCGGCGCAGCAAGCGGGTGCTGGCCCGCGCTGGTGGCGGTGCAGTCCAGGCTCCGGCCTGAGATGATGTGCGCAGGGTGGAGTAACTGGCTTGTCCGGTGCCGATGCAGCAGTTAAGCAGGTGATACGCGCTGAACGTGCACAAACCACCGTGCCAGGAAAGCACCTGGCCCAGCAGAGGGCGCACGCAGCACACACGGCACACGCACCGCTGTCCTTGCCAGCTGTGCCGCACACCGCGCCGCCATGCTGGCCCAGCCCCAGTGAGTCCATGTTGCACAGTGACGAGTCCTGCGTGACCTGGGGCGAGTCGGATGGCCTGTGGGCAATGGCCAGTGTGGCACGGCACGGTTGTTGTGTGATGCTGAATGCACACAATAAGCAGTTCCACCACCAGCCGTGTGTCACACTGCATGCACATGGCATCTGCTCCGCTCCCATGCCACACAGCAGCGCGTCCACAGCCAGCAAGTTTGGATGCTTCAATCACAGCCCATCCTGCTCGAGCAACACATGCACGTATGTAATTTGCCGCCAGTCCCTCCTCCCTTTCTTCCCACCTGCCGCACACAGCCACGGGGCTGTTGTCCTGAGGCGGTGCCCCCGGGGAGGAGCGCGTGGAGCGGGCCTGGGTGGGGGACACCGCCGCGATGCCACGTGCGATCTTGCCCACGGCCTGGGGCCCATCAGGGGAGCGCAGCGATGCGCCAGTGCTCACAGGGGTGGCCTGCGCGCCGACAGGGCACACCCATCCACACGGCAGGTGCTCAGGCAAGCAGCCCATGGCGCAAGCAAGCCGACTAGCAGCCTGGCAGACAGGCAAGGTGGCAGGCAAACCTTGGCGTTCCTGTGACTGGTTGGCACACGTCCGACCTGGCTTCCTGTGTTCCTGAGGCCCATACTTTTGACAAGCGCAGCTGAAAATGCGCAAGTCTTCACCATCCCGCTGGTCTGACAGCACCCAGCCTCTCGTGCACAGCAGTGCATGGCAGCCTCACCGGGGCAGGCGTGAAGGCGGCCGATGCAGGGGTGGTGGTCAGGCGACGCACACGGTCCGGCTGGTCCACATGTGCCCCTGCCACAGTGTCTGCACTCTCCCGGCGCGCAGCTGGTGCGGTCGGAACACGGCTCGGAACTTTGGCAGCGGCACCACCAGTGGCACCAGGAAGGCCAAAGTGGCGAGGTGTTATGATTTCAGGCTCAGCCTTCTTGAGGGTGCAGAAGTCAAGGATGGCGTTCACCACATCCTTGCCCACAAATGTCCACTTTTCGCAGTCCCGTGCGGCTGCCAGCAGGTCGCGACGGGCAGTGTCCATCTTGCCCATGATCTCAGCCTGTTGTGTGCGGCATGTGCCAGGAGCGGCAAGCACAGGTTGATGTGATGAGCACGGTGTATAAAGGGGGCGCGCAAGCGGCATGGTATTTTGCCCACAAACTGCATGCATTATGGCAGAGCAGCATGCACATTGCTGACGCTAACATGCAGGGCAGGCCTTGCCTTTTCTTCCGTCTTGCCGACGTCCAAGCTCTGGAAAACCTTGAGCTTCTTCTCCAGTGCGCCCAGCTTATCCCTGGAGCCACCCATGCAAAATTAACAAACACAGCTGGCGTCAGGTGCGATGCCAAACCCGTTCCCGGAATATTTGATTTGCGCGCTCCGTATGCACTCACTGCATCAACTTCAGCGCATTTTCCTCCTGCTCGATTTGAGTCTTGGTCCTGGACTTCTGCATGACGGGGCGCTTCAGCTCGCCCATGCGCTGCAGCAGCTTGCTCTGTAACACCCGCGCATTCTCCAACGCGGGGCCTACGCCCTCGGAGCCTGACGACATTCCCGTCCCTCTGCAGGCTTGAACTACGTTGGAAGCCCAAGCTGCGGAGGATGGAAGAGCGCTTGAGTGTGAGTGCAGTTCAAGGTGACCGTGGCGCATTAGGTTCAGCATCACAGGTTGGTCACTGCCTTTGTTAATGCTGCGTGCTTGCTTGCGAGGTTCAGACGCGGCGTTCATAGGGTGCAGACCGGATTTGCAGACGGCCGCGTTGGGTGGGTTTATGCTTGCATTTCAGGAACACAGCTCCATGCGTTGCACTGATGCTCCCATGCGCCCACTGCAAGGCACCACATGCCTCTGCTGTAAATGTCTGCAGATGGAGCATGTCTGGTGCCACATGCCATACGGTTCATATCAAGCTGCAGTCAAGTGATCCTCCTCATGGCCTTGCATCCCACTGGACAAGGTACCACAGGTCCGGTTCGTGATTGTCCCCAACATTCCACATGCCACTCCCTAAAAAATGAAAGAATGGTCCTCTCTGTGAATAGAAATATGCTCCTCCCTCGCTGCTGTTGCCATGACCAGCTGTGCCCAACCGCACCCGAACCATGTTCACTGTGCGGCCGCCCCCGTCTCAGATGCCTGCTGCCTTATTAGACCTTGCGCATGAGCAGGTACACTGAAGAATCCACCTCCAAGTGGCTGAGCTTGCGCGGGTCCCCTGCCAGCAGCATGAGCAGGCCGCCGTAGCTGACATACACCTCCACGCGCGTCGTGCCGCCCGCCGTGCTGTCCTTGTACTTGTACACCTTCCCATACATGACGTAGTCATAGCGGTCCATGAGTGTTGGCTTGCCAGCGGCTATTGTTGGGAACGTCTGCATTGGACCATAGCAGCACGGGCAAGCACCTCAATCGTGGAAGCAGCACAGTGCATCGTGTGAGTTGCCCGCACAATGGAAGGTTGGGACAGGTGTCAGTGCGCATGCCAGCATGAGTCCAAAAAAAGGTGCATCAGGCCCCACTGCCGCCATGGATGCAGTGTGCACAAGTGCATAGCCCTATGCCATGTAGCTGGCCATCACGGCATCAAGCAACCACAAAAACATCATGCCCTTGCCGGCTCAGCTGCATGTGCAGGTCAACTGCCCGTGCCGCGCCACCCCAGCTGCACGCACCGCATCAAACTTGGTGGACCCTGCACTGCCATCTGTGTTGAGTGTGCTGGCTAGCGCAACCTGGTACTTTGCCCCGACCTGTCAGCAAGGAGCAAGGGTGTCGGCGTGACGAACACATAAATGGTGTGCCATAGCACAGCGTCCTGCACCTTCCCCCATTATGCTGCCTGCGGCATCACAACGTGCACAATGGTGCGTGGCAGATGTTCCAGACCCAAGCGCAGCTGAACCTGTGCATTTCATGGCGCCTGACTCCATGTGGCCCATGCATGCTGCATGGAGGGCATCAGGTCGGCTGACCGTGGACAGCCGCACTGATTTTTGCAGCACAAGCCTCCGTGAGCCTGATCACGGCCACAGGCGTACCTCTAAGGGATACACGTCAATGTTCACGTCTAGCGTCAAGTCGCACTCGTAGAGGTCACTTCGACATTGGTACCGTGATACTGCGTACAGCGCAGACGCAAATCCGTCAGAACACCTCCCGCCAGGGTTCCAAACATAGGTGGAAGCCGAACACAGTGGATTATTGCTTACTACCATAAGCTTAAAATATCTGCACACCTTTATCAAATTTCTTGCCGTCTGGATCGCACGCCTGCACCTCAAAGATATCCTCAAATAGAACTGCAGAAGACGTCATGGCTGTAATCTGAAGCTTTCCATTCTTCTCTGCACGATGAAATGTCAGTCTGCAGGGCACTACAAACGGGAGGTGGTTGGCCTTCATAAAGTACGCTCCCGAGGCGCGGACGGCGTGACGCTGTGCACTTCAAGCAGTCATCAACCAGGGCCCCGTCCTTTGCGCAGCTCTACCAAGACGCGTGGCGGACCTGCGCCCCTCCAGGATGCATCGCACAAGAGCGCAATAACGTTGAAAAGCCAGATTATGATAATCATGTTGTGACCAATTGATTCTTCAGAAAACGCGCATCGCGAAGGGAATGAAGGTCATGATGGTTGGCCGCTAAGCGTCCGGCAACTTGCGTATGGCGAGCTTATCATCATGAATGGCCTGACGCACGCATCAGAGGATGGGGAGAGCGGTCACGATGAGAGCTTCAATGGTATGTCAGGCGGTTCTGTGCGCTGATCCACTAGTAGAGGCCTGAATGGCATCTCTTGCGATCGTTCTCACGGCTATCTGCGTTGTGTCTTCTCGCAGGTTGCTCCCACAAAGCGGAGTCTCAGCCTGTAGACCTGGGCGACCAGGGCGTTGTGCCGCAGGTTAGGAAGAAACGAGGGCGTCCGCAAGGAAGCAAGAATAAGAAGAAGGTGAGCGCTTAAGGTGTTCCGTTACCGCACCAGGTTGAAAACCCGCAACGGGCAGTAGGAAAACTTCGTGCTACTCGATAGTCGCGTCCGATGCACGATTACACGGGGTCGCGTATTCAAGGGCGCGGGTTGCGGTATGCCTCGGATTGACATGTGTTCATGTCATGCTGTGATACACAGCGTGCAAGGTGTGCAGCATGTGCGTGCATGGGGCCAGCAAGACATGACATGCGCCAGCATGACAAGAGCAGCTGTTTGCCGTGCAGCAGTTTGCCCACCTGCTCAGCTACCAGCTAGCTTAATCGCTGTCGGTGCCAGCAGCAGCAAAGCGCATTGTGTGCCCGGCAGGCCTCCGACTTGTGCAACAAAGAAAAGAGGGTGTACCGATCTCTGCGACCAAGTTTTCTGGACAGACTGTGCCTGCAACCATTGCCCGCGGATTCACTTGCAGCCTGGTGTGGAGGCGCTGCTAGCGGGTGGTTATGGCGTGGCTGACTGTACACAACCACTCACCCCGCACCACCCTGTGTGGCCTGGCAGCACCCCCTTGACTCGAACGGTGCGTGCACGGGTATGTTGGGTGATTTCTGACAGGTACCTTTCAGGCGGCCTCGCACGCACAGCCTCAGCTCATGCGACATGGAGTTGGTGTGCTTGCCGTGGGAGCGGGTAGGGCAGGCTGATATGAGCGCGGAAGCAAGTGCCAAGGCATGCAGTACACACTGAGCAACATGCCGCGTTTTGCTCTCGGATTCCCTTCGTTGAGTACACTACCCAGTTGTGGCAATGTCCTTCGTACCCCGGTCGTACGATTAGATGCCTCACTGCTTGCTGTGGACACTTGACCCACGCAGCCAGCCACCTGGACCGGCGCCCCCATGGGCACCAGACCAGAGACCTGGAGCATGGGCCCCAACTGCGGCACACACGTGCGTGCACCCGCTGCACTGCTGCCAGGGGGCCGCACAGTCGACACACTCACGGTGGGTGGGTCAACGAACAGTGGCTGTACATGCAGTGTCACGTGAGGGGGGGCTCGGGGCTGGGGGTTTGGGGTGTGAGGCATGAGCATGATGCTGGAGCCTGCCTGTGTTGGGCGCGATCAGCAGTCCTCAGGTCTCACATGTCGTGCTCAAGAGGGTTGGCAATGCTGGCACCATGTGCTGGTGGCCTGGCTGAACCCTAAACCCTAAACGTTGATAGCTGACATCTGCACATGGCTGAGAGCCTCTGCACCCCAGCGTGGCCTTCCACTGTTATGTACACTGTCCCACTGCGCCAATTTGCCCGTGCGCTTGCATTGTGGTGCGCAGCCCTCTGAGTTGGCTGTGCCGGTGGCAGTGATTGACATTGCGGCCAAGGGCGCCGTGGACGACGGGTACGCCGCGCGGGTGGCGGACGTGGCCGAGTGGGAGCGGCGGCACGGCCGGCTGCCACGCGGTGCGGGGTGGTGGTTGCCAGGGATGTGACCATTGTGACGAGGGCAGCCGAGGTGCTTGTGGTTGCAACCTGGATGTGCTGGGAGCATTTGTCTGCTTTGATGCAGCATGTACGCGCATGGTGTGCTGCCACTGTTGTGCTGCCGAAACCCTGAACCCTTTCAACCTAGGCCCGAAACCCTTGAACCTAGACCCTAAATCATCCTACACACAGGTGCGTTCGTGGTGCTGCGCACGGGGTGGGATGCGCGGTGGTCTGCAGGCCCGCTGGCCTTCAACAACTTTGCACCTGGTGTGGGAGAACCTTCGTACGTCCATGCCGCAGGTGGCGATGTGGCTGCTGCTGCTGCAGCTGCGGCCGTGGCCCTTCCAGAACCAAACGCGCCGCAGCCAGTGCAGGTGGGCCGCATATTGCTTTACCCTGTGCCCTGCACACGCTGCCCACTGCGCGGCTCCCTCCGCACCACAGCTGCGCCAGCGCCCGCTCTGCTGCCCAGCTCCGGTGCAGCTTGCTTGCTGCGCCTGCTCTCCTTTGAGGCATGATCCTTACGTGATGGATTGGCCTGCTTGTACCCACTGCGCCCGCTGCACTTCCCTCTTTGCTGCAACGAATCTGAATCTGTCAACCGTCAACCCCACCCCTAAACCCTACTCCTGAACGTTCAACCCCCACCCTGCCCCCAGCGCTTCCCCGGCTGGGCTCCTGAGACCGTGGCATGGCTGCTGAGCGAGCGTGCACCTGTGGGTCTGGGCACTGACACTCTGGCACTGGACCCTGGGATTGTGGCAGGGGAGGCCCCGGCCGCGCGCATCGCCGCGGGTGCAGACAGGTGCGCAGATCAACACTGGCCACATGACATCATGATCCCCTCTATGTCCTCTTCCTTGGAATCTTTTGTGCAAGCCTGTGGTTGCAGGATGGTATGATTCATCACACTCATGCCCCGGTGGCGCAGTAGTGCCGTGTACGCAATACACATGCGTGCCTACTACCCACGCACAGGTACACGGTGGCGTGCCTGGATCTGCGCCGCTTGCCGCCCACTGGGTGCATGGTTATGATCTCCCCCTTGCGAGCTGTTGGTGCAGCAGAGGCGCCAGCCCGTGTGATGGCACTTGTGCCAACGCCCCCACTCGACGATGATGGGCCGGGGACCAGCAGTGTTCCGCGCCCCATGCCTCCCAGCCCTGCATGCGGGGGCGGCCTGGCACGAGCCAGCTCAGCATCAGGCGGGATGCCGTCCTCAGGGGCCCACTCAGCAGCTGCCACAGCCGCACTGGCAGCTGCTGCGGCTGCAGCCGTTGCGGCGGCAGGTGGTAGTGCAGCGGCCGGCAGCGCGGGTGGAGGTGACCTGCTGCAGCAGCGCAGCGTGTCGGGGCCGCGTGAGCTCCCGCCCATCCCGCCTGCCGCGCTTGCACAGCTCGCGCAGCTGACACAGGCTGCAGCAGCTGTCGCCGCTGCCGCGCAGCAGCAGCAGCAGACCACCCTGGGGGCCTCTGGCTCCGCAGCTGCAGGTGGTGAAGTGTTGGGATCACCAGCAGGGAGCTTGAGCGTTGCTGCACTGGCGGCAGCAGCAGTGCGCGCGTCCATGGAGCCACTCATAGCTGCCCCAGGCCCTGGCCCCACCCCTGCCTCCAGTGCGGCCACAGCACCCAACCCGCCTGGCCCTGCCGCCCACCCCTCCCCCACCCTCACGGCCTCACCCTCCAAGCGCCAACCATCTGCTGGCTGGCCCCCAGCAGCGGCCCAGCTGGGTGGTGCTGCACATGCCAGCCCCAGCCATCCCCAGAGCAGCTCACCCTCTCACTCAGGAAATGCAGCAATGGGTGCTGGCCCTGGGCAGGTGCCTCCCAAACCCTTCTCTGTGCACAGCGGGAGGCAAGTGCATGCAGGTTATGCGCCCTCAGGAATGACGGCAGGCCCACGGCCGGGCTATCCCCCTACGCACCCTGGTACTCATGACCCAGGCCGCCAGCGCAGCCAAGCAGGGGCGGTGCAGCAGAGCACCCAACGCACCGCACATGCCGCACCTGCACAAGATCTGGGGTATGGCGCACACGCTCAGCAGCTGGCGCAGCAGCAGCAACAGCAGCAGCAGCAGCAGCAGCAGCAGCAGCCACACGCGTTTGTGGTACAGCAGCACCCGCATGGCCATCACCACCTGCATCATGCGCAGCTGCAAGACGTGTCGCAGCACCAGGCTATGGTGGCAGGGCAGCAGCGTCAGATAGGGCACAACAGTGTGCTGTATGCCCCTTACAACCACCCAGGGTACCACCCCTATGCTTACGAGCTGCCGCAGCAGGCGCTGGACCAGCCTCCTGGCCCACAGCACAGCAGGAACCATGTGCTGACGTACGAGTTTGACTACCACCCGGAACCCCCGGGGCAGCACCACCCCTACCCAGCACACCACACGTACCACCCGTACCCAGAGTACGCACACCAACACCCATACCAACCGCACACCCACCCCCAGCAGCTAGTGTACCAGCCAGGCCACCAGGCCGCACAAACCCATCCGCATGCAGCCACACAGCACCTGCAGCACACGCGCCACGCCCCTGATGCTCAGCAGCAGTGGGCCAGCCATGTAGTTGGCCTGCACAGTGCGCCTGGGGCTGGAGCTGGGCCTGGGGCTCATACTGAAGCCAGGGGTGGGGCTGGGGCGCTGAGTGGAGCTCCGCACCCACAGGATGGTGGCATGGACGAAGACCTGTGGGGATCTGCACTGTAGGGCCACCCTGCACCGTAAAGGAAGCGCATGGGGCGCTGCACCTGGATGAGCACTTGAAAACAGATGAGGCACATACAGCTTAGGTTCTTCCTGCTTGTATGCAGGCAGTATGTTGCAGCAAAAGCTTTGGCAAGCATTGCAGAGCCACACTCGCCGATATGCACGAATTGGGGTGTGTGCGGCTCTGGTAGTGACAGCGTATTACAATGCACTAAAACCATGGCTGTGGCACACGGTATGCGCGCTATGTAGGTGCACGTGTTGATCACACAGATCTCAGGGATTGGTCAGGGGTAAAGTGTATGGAAAGGAACAAGTGGGGCCCCTGCAGCAAGCGCTATGTGGTGCACAGGTGGACAATACAGTGATAGCTGGCCTTGGAGTGGGGCGAACTATGTATGGGGTCCTGCCTTGTGCGGGTTGATGCACTTGCATCCATCAGGTTGGCAGACATACGACCAGCAGTATGGATTTCGGTGGGAACTAGAGCACCACAGATGTGCCGTACAGGCATGCCTGAGGTGTATTCCTGCCAGGACTTGAGCGCGCCGTGACATGTGACCTGGTACATACTTGGCACAACAGCTAGGGTTGAAGAGGCTTGTTGTGGGTTGTGATGCTGCGCTGCTTCAATTCATGTTTGTCTGAGGTGTTTCGCTCAGGATTGGAGGTGTGCATGCACTTGTTTGAGGCCGGTGGCCATGACCAGTCATTCAGCCATGAGCTAGGTATTGTTGCCTGCAACTGTGCGCTACGTGGTGTCTTTCATTGAAAGCCAGGAGTACAAGACCAGCGCCACGTTTTCGCTGGTTGCGCCGACTGGTATCCCTCATTTTCTGAAGCTGCTGATTCGTGGCACCCATGGTTCAAGGAGTGATGAGCAAGTGCGAGTGCAAGGAAGAATGGATTGAGTTGCTGATTGCGGGCAGCTGTGCCATGCCGCATACCGTTGTGCAGTATGTGGCCTGGCACGCCGTCTCACCACTGTTGATGCTTTCACAGTGCTACATGTGCGTGCACATGTGCTTGGCCCCTGCGGGGCGCGCGCTGTGTATGTGTGCTTGCCTGGCCACCATGCAGCTTGGCTCTGAATGCGCACTCATTGAAGCAATGCCGAGCCATGCAGGGCAGGGTCACAGATCAAGCACAGTCCGCTCAGCTTGCACCAAACATGAGCCCTAGGCATTTGTGGCCCTGCGCTGGTGCTGCACTTTGTGACAGCATGGTGTGTACTGGCATGACGTGATTAGGTTGTAGCTGTCTTGCTTGCTGTGTCATGTTTGTGGTGCTTCAGGGTTGGTGAGCACGGGTCCTGCTGTTCAGGTCATGTTGGGGCGCACACCACATCCCGATGATTGCACGGGCGTGTGTGCACCTGCAGCATGGACACCTGATATCAGGGTGTGTGGGGTTGCCAACATTTGGACTGCACTTGTCAGGCCTGATGGGAAAGTTCAGGTGTGGAGCATCTGTTGATTCATATGGTCATATCACAAGCAAGCTTGAAAGCGTACTGCTTGGTGGCATGCGCTGACGACAAAGCACCTGTGCAACAATCATAACACATTGTGCAGATTGTTAGACGGAGCGGCTGTCAGGAACGGCAGGCAGGAAGAAGAGTTAAGAGGCACTGCAATCTTACAGGCCAAGGCTGGTTGGTGTGTGTGGTTAGCTGGTTACATCTGCATCTTTGCAACCTCCAA
Organism: Haematococcus sp. NG2; assembly: GCA_004335575.1. Lineage (NCBI taxonomy): Eukaryota > Viridiplantae > Chlorophyta > Chlorophyceae > Chlamydomonadales > Haematococcaceae > Haematococcus > Haematococcus sp. NG2. Next base: position 70,504 of record QAXD01000214.1, on the reverse strand, counting down.
CAAGCCAGCATCTGTTTGTTTGAATGGACACATGACCTTGGACACATAACCTTTTCTCTTAATACACGTCACTCACAATTACATGGTGGCAGCATCGCGGCATATGTAACATGGTGTGACTTTGTGTTTCTTAAGAGGCCCCTCACTGCATGCATTACTGCTGCTATTTGTGTCATCACACACAGAGTCAGCTCATGAGCCTGCGCTCTTAGCATGGCTGCAGCTGGTCGGCCTCACCTGTTGTACCTACAGCCGTGGCCCATATACACGCTTACATACAAGCCCAGGAGGCCATGATGGTAGCTGGCTCTGCATTCATGACCCCTGAATTCATCGCCCTGGTGGCCTCCCTCACAGCTCACGACAGCAGCGCGCGCGGCGCAGCGCTCGCCTCTGCGGGCGCCCACCCCTTCTTCACTTCTGCGCCCCCTGGCGAGCTGCCTGCAGGGCTGGTGGTGGGGACCCCAGGTGCAACGAAGCGCAGTGCTGGCAAGGGTGGCGCTGCCTGGGGCGGCGGCCTTGCTGCTGCCTGAGGGTGCCAAGGGTGTGAACAAGGCACAGCGCGACGCGGCCATTGATGTGTAGGGCGTAGTGTGTGCTGTGCGCGCGGACTGCTTGGTGCAGTCTACCAGCATCATCATGACCTGCGTTGTTGCAGTGGCTCCTTTGTGACGTCATGTAGGTTGTATGCAACTGTGCATGTGTGGCAGGGTTGTTTGTGCTGGTGCACTGGAGGCATGGGCAAGAGGGCATGCTGTGCGTGCGTACGAGCAACATGCACATGGGCTGCAGTGTATGTGCGTCAGCCGGGGCCAGCTGTGCTGTGTGACTGCATGCTTTGTTGTCAGGTTCAGTGCAGGATGTTTATACTTCAGCTTTCATGCAGGAGGTTGGGCAGGTTGAGTACCCCTGGGTTGGGCTGTATGCAGCGCGTTGAGCAATTGATGAGCATGCGAACCACTGAAGAATTCAAGTGTTCCTTACAATGAAGTCGGATCAGCCCAGTCTGGCTGGCCAGTGCGGACACGTGTAACTTTTTTACAAGACCAATGATGCGCTCGCACCCGCCCCTCATGAGTTTGTTGCTGGGCTGTACGGGCAGTGCAGTACAGTGCAGTGAGCATCTGTGCAGTACACTCGAGAACACGGCTGCACAGTACAGTACATAATCACGTCAGCAGCACAGGCAGTGGGTGCGCGGTGGAAGGTGGCACACAGCACAACTCAAGAGCGACGCAGATCCAAGATGGGAGCACATCAGAGTCTTCAGAGATCACCAGTCTACGTAAGCTAGCAACATGCAGCGCTTACTCAAAGCAACAGGACTGGGGCAGCTGGGGGCAGCTGCCGTGGGCAGGTCCAGCGCTGGGTTGTGATGTGGTGCGGAATGTCGTTGGGCTGCACCACATTCTGAGGGTAGAGAGGGGGAGATGGGAACACTTGGACTGGTCACAACGTACATGTGAGAGATGTGCACGGCTTGGCGGGGGTGCATGACTAGGTTCACTTGATAGATGTTCGACTGTGGTGCTACTGCTGCACTTAAATCTAAGTTTGCTCCACTTTTTGCTGGGCTTGAGTCAAAAGACCTTAAGAGCTTTAGTGCAGTGTGAAAGGAAAAGGAACAAAAGGCTGGCAAGTCTTATCATTCTGTTTTGACATTTGGATGCAGAGTGTTTGGACTGTTGAACTGGTGAGTTGAAAGTCTGCTCGCATTCCAAGAGGGGCTTGACTGGCGCCTACAGGTTCTGTAACAACAGCAACAACAACAATATGAAAAAAACATGATCGTGTTACACGAGCCTTCAGCCATCAAAATTGCACGCTCAGTTGCGCAATTTCATCCCAAGTTTGTTGGTGCCATCTTGACACCCATATCCAACATAATTTCCTAGGCCACGCAGCCGGTTTCAATCAGGCTAGCAAGCAGAGCAGTTGAGAGAGTGAGCCGAAAGTTCTGCACATGGGTGGTGTGACCAGGCCTAAGCAGCCTCAAACCGTGTGTCCAGGTGTGAGTGATGCCTCGGGGGCCTCCGCCTGCAGCTCAACCAGCGACATCAGCTGGCTCAGCTCAGCGTGACCTCCTCATCCGATAGGTCGCCCTCCGGCTGCTGCTGCGCGGCCTGCTGCCGTGGTGCCGTGGTGCCACGCACAGTGTCAAACACTGCGCGCAGCACGGCACGCATGACTGCCTGGTGTGCGCGCCCCTGCTCCACCTTGCGCGCCAGGGCGTCACGCACCGCCTCCAGCTTGCGCACCTGTGGCCAGGCGCGGGGCACAGCTGAGTGTGGCGCTCATAGGGCGGAGGCCACCTAGCGCAAGGGTGCTGGCTGGTACGCCCGCACAAGCACTGGCCGCTGCGGCAGTGCACCACATCTGCCGTCTCTGCACACCCCGCGACCCTGGCTGCGCCCCTGCAAGACGCTTATTACAACACAACAATGCGCCACATTGCGCCGCTCACCTGGACCCGCTTCTTGCAGACCACCAGCAGTGTGTCTGCCACACGTCCGGCCACGTCCTTGGCCTGCACAGCGGGCTCCTCAGCCCAGGCCAGCATCTGCGTGCACCCACAACAGCAGTGGCATGCGTAAGGCCCATCCAGCAGCAGTGGTTGGGGCCCTCACCAGCACACCGCAAGACCCACACAATACTCCTCCATCCCTTCCACGCACCCAACGCACCACTTGCAAGCCCAACCCCACAAGAGCCATCCCGCACAGCACAGCCAAGCAAACCACCTCAGTCCTGCATAATGTGTGCTGCCCTCGCACCGTGCCGACTGCGTGCATGGACGCTGGCAGCGCGGCAGGGTCCAGGCGGTTGGTCTTGGCGCGCTCGTACGCCACCACCGCCTTGTCGACCTCCAGCTGTTGCAGCTCCTCCTTGCTTAGCACCTTGTGCCCGTCGGCCGTGCGCTCAGCATGCAACAGCTGTGCTGCGGCGTCCCCCATATCCTGGACTGGGTAGCGCTGCATTGGAAACATGCGCTGCACATGTAGAGGGCGCGAGCATGAGCTGCAACATCAGTGAATGCTCATCGCAACTCGACAGCTGAGCGCATGTTTCCAATGTTGCGCTACCCAGTCCAGGAGATGGGGGACGCCGCAGCACAGCTGCTGCAAGCTGAGCGCACGGCCAGCGGGCGCAAGGTGCTCACCCAGGAGGAGCTGCAACAGCTGGAGGTCGACAAGGCGGTGGTGGCGTACGAGCGCGCCAAGACGTACCGCCTGGACCCTGCCGCGCTGCCAGCGTCCATGCACGCAGTCGGCACGGTGCGAGGGCAACACACATGCTGGACTGAGATGGGTTGATTGGCTGTGCTGTGCGGGGCTGCCTTTGTGGGATTGCGTTGGGTGCGTGGAAGGGAGGAGCTGTGTGGGTCTCTATCACGGTGTGCAGGTCAGGGCCCCAGCAACTGCTGCTGGATGGGCCTGACGCGTGTCTGCCCTTGCTCTTGCGGGTGCACGAGCTGAGCATGGCTTCCAGCGCGCTGCGAGCACTAGGGCACACACATGCGAAGCACCGCGTTAGGCTACTACTGTTGTAATTGATGCAATCAAGTTGACATTCTGGAACCAAACGAGCCCCACGTGACCCTTACCCGCTCATGGCCCGTCAACACGGCTGCACCAGGGCTGAGAGTGTGCCACACCCTTGTAGGCGTTGTAGCACAAACCTGCGACGGGGCAAGGAGCATGGAGCAGGTCCTTGCTCATCAGCCAGCCCTCCTGCGCGTGTGGTTCATGGTGCAGAGCCGTGCCAGCTGAGCAATCGTACTGCCACACGTTGTCATTGGACTGCTGTGCCCTCGGTTTCATAAAACAGCATGCCTAAAAGGGATGTGAGAACCCCCAGCCATGAACTTGAACTTCCTCCCTCCACACCAGGCAGGTTTTCCAGCAAGTCGCCCAGTACACAGTGCACAGTCAAGCTCGTATGAAGCATGCAGCACGCTGTGCGCGACAGGGCTCGCCCTCAGTCCAACTATGCACTAACATGCTCATACATTGTCCATGTGTGCCACGCACCATGATGCGCAAGACATGTTATACCATGACTGTCACAGCAGAGCACAGTACATCGCTGTTACAGCATGGTTGGAGCCATTGGTGCACCCTGACCTTCTCTAGCCAACGCCTACGACATCCATCAAATCCATGTCGAGTTTCATGCTGTTCAGCTCCTTCAACTTTTTGATCTCGTCCTGTTCTTGAACCTGAGCGCTATCACCACAGACACCAAAACACACGCAGCTGCTAGAACAACAGTGGGCACGGGGTGTGGGCGACAGGCGTTCACAACGAGAGCTGGCAGTAACCCCGATCCTGGTCTGTCTGCCCTCCTTTTACCACACCCTCACTCTCAGCCCTGGAGCAAATAAATCGGCGCTCCTCAGTTGCCTCATCCAGTGTTTAGCAAAGCTTAGACGACAGGTACAGCTGCCATCAAATGCATCTCTGCCCCCTGAAGACTTGAATGGCTCCCACCTGCAAACCTTCTTTTGGCGCCAAGGCGGGCTCCCCAGAGACGATGGTGAGTGGTACCAATCGGCAAAGCTGAACAAAGTACATGCTCGCTGCCGTGCGCTCATGAACGGTCATGATACATGCAGGCTCGTCTCCCTCAGCTATGTGGCGTTGGTCTCTTTTGCTCCCTTTGTGGGCTTTGAGTGCTTGCCGTTTTGCTGGCCTGCTGGTTTGCATGTCACAGCTCATGATCAAATGGCAGCAGGCATGCATGCAGCTGCTGGACAAGATGCTGAAGTGCAAAACATCATGCATGCATGCATGCATGCATGCTGTGTGCCGCTCGGTGTACGCAGGTGTGCGGCCTGTTCATCACCGTTGCCTTCATGTCCTGCGCTGCCACCGTCACCGGCTGCACGTGAGTCCACCTGCCTCTGCGATGCCGTTGTGCTGGCATGTCAATCAGGTTGTGCGGTTGACATACAACAGCTATGCTGTCAAGAACACACAGCACGCAGTACTGCCCTGCTGCCAATCATTCGTCTGCTCATCAACTGCTGTGGTTGGCATGAGCTGGCATGAGCTGACCAGGTCTGCCTCTCGGCCCTCCACTGCTCTATTTGCTCCTCAGGCTGCTGCTCGCCACTCCGTGGGCGCTGTGCGCTGTGCCGCTGCTCGCCACCTGCGAATGGCTCAGTGCTGGGCCTGCCAACTGCATGACTGCTCCTTGCATGAAGACCGTTGCCATCAGCACGGCCACGGATATCACTCTGCAGCGGTTGTAGCAATACCCACGCCGCCTGTTGCCAACTCCCAGCAGCCACTGCTTCAAACTCCTCCGTTGTATCCTGCTGAATCAAGCCCCAAGGCTGAGGACGCCCCCGAGCCGCCTTGCACCCCCGATACTTCTGGGTGCCGCCACGCAGCCGACAGCACAACCCAGGCCATGACGACCTGCGCAGAGTGCCGGCTGTTCTCTGAAGGCGTCCCCACCACCTGCCCTGCTTCCTCCTGCCCTGCTCCCAGCCCTGAGCCTACACCTTCCTACGTCCCCTCCGCTCCCTCCATGCCCCTCTCTACCTTCCCCAAATTCCAACAGCAACAGCAGCAGCAGCAGCAGCGGCGGGACCCTGCGCCACCAGCTAAGGCCCCCACACCTGCAACAAGCCTGCGCCAGAGCTCTGCCTGTTTGGGTCGGTGCTGAGGAGCATCATGGCCGAGCGCTACCCAGTGCGCAAGGTGGGGTATGCTGGTCACAAGCTTGTGCAGCAACTGACTGCCTCGGCAACACAAGCCTCAAGCTGCCTGGGCAAGGGTGGGCAGGGCACGGTGCACTGCGTGCGCATCGCCCTGCGCCGCGCGAGCGGCCCAGCCACGGACCCCAAGGCTGCGACCACTGCGCTGTTGGCTGCTGCAAAGGTTGTGCCTGCTGACGACGCGATCAATGCCATGGACGAGGCCCACGCTCATGAGGCTGCGTGTCAGGCGTCTCCCTTGGTGCTGCAGCTGTTCCAGTCTCTGTCCCGCCTGCTCATCATGGAGCACGCCATCTGCACCCTGCACGACTTGATGGCCGCGTGCATCAACTCCAAGCCCGGCCGCGCAGTGTCCGCCCCCTTCTCGGCCGGCCTGCGCCCAACCCCCGCCATGCTGCGCTACATCGCGGCGTGCGTGGTCAGCGCGCTGAATGACATCCATGACGCCGGCATCATCCATCTGGATGTGAACCCCAAGACATCTTCATGTCTGGCGTCCTGCGCCAAACATTCAAGCTGGGTGACTTTGGGCTGGCCAAGACTGTGGACAAGTACTGCAACAACTACCATCAGGGAGCTGTGCTGGAGTGCGGCACCCCCGGCTCCATGCCACATGAGCAGGCGCGTGCGGACAAGCTGCTGAGTCCCGCCAGTGACGTGCACGCGGCTGGTGTGACCCTCTGGCAGGCTGCGGTGGCCATGGCAGTGGGTGAGGAGGTGAGGGCAGCAGAGGAGGCGGCCATGGCTGCAGGGACCTTCAAGTTTACCGCCAAGGCTGCAGCGTACGCAGCAGCCACTCCCGCCCGACGCCAGCTCTGTGTTCCTGACTCCTGACTTTGTGGACTTGGTGGCCTCCCTGACTGCTTACAACATGGAGGCACGCCTGCAGGCACTTGCATGTGTTGGCACACACCCCTACTTCACCGCTGCACCTGAGGGCGAGCTTCCAGCTGAGCTGGTTGTGGGTGCGCCTGGCTGCAGCGCTGCCCTGTGCAAGATGCAGCTGCCTGGGGTGCAACAGGTGCTGATGCAGGACGGCGTCAACCCCGTGTACCGGCAGCAGCGCGCAGCGGTGTGGGACCTGGGCATTGTGCCGCAGTGAGGGTGTGGATGGGATGGCTGCTGCTACATGATGGGTCCCCATTGCTGGTCCCGAGCGCAGCGCAGTGCTACGGCCGTGAAAGGATCACCGCATCTCCATGTTCCGCGCAGCGCAACGTGCTTTATTTCCAGGCTGGATTGAATGATTTGTTTCTCCTCTAGGTCATTTCCTGATTGGGGTGAAGCAGCCTTGAGAGCAGGGTGACAAGCTGGATGAGAAGCAGGATGCGGAGAGCGCTTAGGCATCAGACCGCCAGTGTTTCTTGCTCAACAGTTTGATATGTAAAGTAACAACTGTGTTGCGCACCATCAACTTTGATACACGTAGATGGTGCGGGCGTGTGATGTAGGGTCTGGTGGTGTGCCATGCAAGCGCCGGCGATAACAGAGTCTAGTGTCATGCACTGTGACCAAACTGGCATGCCATGACACACTTTTTGAGTTGTGTGCTTGACGGCTGCATGCATGAAAGCTGTCACACCTGGGCATTCTGATGAGTCAAGCGTTTGGGCATCACGGAGCAGCAAAGCGAACGTGTTGGCTTACACATGTATGAACTCATGAAGCAAGGATGAGTGGGTACGGCGTGATGAGAAACAACAGTATGCGGATTTGTTACACTAAAACGTGATGGGATGGAGTACCAGAATGATCGGGCATGACAATCAACACCAGCGTACCAGCAGGTGATATGGGGTTTGAGCTGTGCTCTGCATTGAGCTGTCTGCGTGGTGCTAGAATGAAGAGCGCAATAGCTATAAACTGCGTCCCTGCGAGGCATGCTTTGACATGTAAACCACACCACTGGGAGGGATACCCTGCATCTGATGTCCGTCACCCAAGATCACCTGCCCCTCTTGGCCATCAACTCACTGTTCTGTTTCCTCTTCATCACCTGACCCCGATCCGCTCGCATACACCTCGTCTGCATCAGGTGCAAGTGCCACCCCATCAATGCTCAGGACGCGCGCGCACAGCTGCACTCCTCCATCGATGATGAAGCGCTCCAGAGGCGCAGCAGATGTGATGGGGCCCACCCCGAAGCAGTCTTTGAACACTTGATCCATGCCTGGGACAGCAACTCCGGCCGCGCGCTTGGTGTGTGGCTTGCCGTGCTGTGTGCACGCCCCCAGCTCAGACACGATGTGCACCCACGGACCTTCGCTCCACAGCCTCCGGCTGTCCAAGTACATGAGCCCCAGGTCCAGGGTGACAGCTGCACTACCAGGCTGCTTGCAGGAGATGAGCAGCAGCTGCAGCTCAAAGCCCTGCGTGTGCACGGCATGTAAGATAAAACACATGGGCAGGCCGCCTTGTTAGGCCTGAGGTGTTGCATGCTGTGGTGCCTCGCTAGGTGCGGTTCATGATTCAAGTGGCACAGGGGGATGCACGGGCATGCAAGGTGGCATCGTGACGCAGCGCGGTTGCTTGCTGCACCTACGTAGACGAGCGCGGAAGGCCCGTGCAGCGTGAGAATCGTCACCTCTTCCAGTTCGTCCCCGGCCACCTGGTGTGTGATGAGACGCTCCAGCTGCTGCAGCGGCACATTGAACGTGATGGTGGGTGCGTGGTGTCCAGCGGGCGCGCACCCACCACCTGCTGATGGCTGCTGCTGTGCGGGTCGTGCCCGCGGCTCAGACGCATGCCACGCGGCAGGGGCCAGGCGCCGCAGTGTGGCTGAGATGGTTTGTGCACGGCAGGTGCTGAGCACGTGGCAAATGCCTGGCAGTGATTGCCTCCGGCCGAGCCATGGCAGCTGCCCCGTGGCCACTACCTGGTGCAGGTACGCAGGGGACAGGTGCCGCAGCTGCACGTGCTCCGACACCGGCTGCAAGCCCTCAGCAATCACACCGGCTTGGCTGCGTGTGGCCTTGCTTTCCTGGCACTGCGCCGTGTACCACACTTGCAGCAGCCACACCACTGTGTTTTCTGACGCTGCGCACAGCTTGCCGCTGGCTGCCCACAGCTGCAGCAGCGAGGCCGGCAGGCGCTGGAAGGCATGGACCAGGGTGTTGTCATTGGCCACGCGGTCTGCATCCCCAAACACGTGCATCATGTGGTCGCAGAACCTGTCCCGCAGATCCCCCAGCTGCGCACCAGCTTCCTGCAGCCACACAAGCACCGTCACAGCCATGTCCCTGTGCAAGGTGCCTGGGGCCAGGCCGGCCAGGGACCTGACCTGCAGCTGCAGCTTGGGCGGCACGTCCGTGAGCTGTGTGTTGCCCAGCAACTGCCTGACATGCTTGAGGCATGCGGCTGCGAAGGACCGGAGCTTGGGCGCACTGGCGCCCAGTTGCGTGTCGGCCACACACGCCAGATGGTTGATGAAGGTCAGGGTCAGGTCGGCTGGCAGGAGCTCAGCGACTGCAGCGGCTGCGGCCTGCGTGCATGCGCGCGCCTGCAGCCGGTCCGCCAGCAGGCACAGGCGCAGCAGCGCGGGTGGGTCGCCACGCAACTCGCTGCACGCGTCGTGGTGGTACATCAGCCGCAGCAGCGGCTCTGCCACGCCCAGCTCGCCTGCACCCTCCATGCCCACCACCAGCACACGCTGCTCACTCATCCGCCCGCTGGGCAGCTTGCGCGGCAGCAACAGCTGTGTGTGCAGGTCCATGTCGCCCTCCAGCTGACGCCTGAAGTACTCAGCGCACTTGTACAGGTGTACTGCATGTGCCTCCAGCACCACGCTCTCCTTGGGCCACTGCACGATGCCCCCACATGCCGCTGCTGCAGCTGCTGAGGTGTCACATGGTGGGATGCAGCTATGCTCATGCACTGCCTGCTTCACTGCGTCTGGCTCTGTGCTGAACACCACCAACAGATCTGCCAGATCCCTGTTCTTCCACAAGGCACGGCAGCGTGCGGCCTCATCTGCGCCATGTGCAATTGTCATGATGCCAAGGTGCGCCACCTGCTTGCCAGGACCATGCAAAGGTCGGAAAGGTCACAGCAAAGCGGCCCGTAGTGCTGCAGGGCCCGAGGGCTTGTAGGCACGATCCGATCAAGTGCGTGAATGCGTCAAGGCCGAGAGCAGCGACCGTTCGGTGCAGGTGTCAAGCCAGCTTACCTGCAGACGCACTGAACGCGTGCTCTATGTAGTCTGAACGGCGTGCAACAGATGTTTGCGTGGCACAGGCCTAAACTCGAGAACAAACTCGGACACGCGTGTAGCTCCGCACCAACACCTGCCAGACATTGAACGAGTCGCTTGGGAAACAGCGATGTGGAATGCAGCGATCTAGTGCACAGCTGTCCGATGGCCAATGATCCACACATAGGGTTTTCAGGGTTCTCCGTTTATCGGGCTCTGGTGTGCAGAAGGCTGCGCCTAAGTTGCAACTCTCAGAGATCGCTGCTCCTCTGTGGGTCGGCCTTCCTTGACAGCTAACAGGGATACAATTATGGGCTGCTACCGGCCACAGCTCCTGGCCGCAAAACACAGTAGCTGTTTGCCCTACACTGCAACTGGGTGCTTAAGTGTGTCATGGATGAATTCACAAGGTCATGCATGCACTCGGTTTTTGTGCCCATGGTTGTGCCTGCAGCGCCAAGGGGTTGTCTGGAGCAGCGGCTTGAGAGGGCAGGCTAGGTGCCGGCACGCAGCAGCAGGAGGCAGCAGCAGAGGAGTCGGCTGGTGTAGGAAGCTTTCACTGCAGCATCCGTTGTAGCAGCAACCAGGCAGCGAGCACAGACTGTTGGCGTCATGGCGGAGCCCCTGCCCCTGGCCACAGGCGCAGGGGTTGAGGGCTTAGGGCCAGGTGTTGGGGCCGCTGCAAGTGGTGCTGTGGGCGGGGCTGTGACATGCGGGGTAATTGGAGGGGTCAGCACCGCCAGCTCAGCCACCAGCTCAGCAGCAGCTGCTGCCGCACTGCTGGCAGCCCCCTCCCCGGCGTCCATCACGTACGGGGCGCGCTTTGCGGGCGGCTTTGCTGCGTTCAGGTCCACGGGGGAGCATGCAGATGTGTGGGTGGTGGTGGAGGCGGAGGGGGGTGGCCCCCCCGTGGGCCATGCGCTGCACTCCCTACTGCTCGCGCACCGCAGCGAGTACTTTGCCCGCGCCCTGGTGTGGGCGGACAAGCAGGCGGCAGCGGCCGAGAGGGCGGCAGCTGCAGGGGCGAGCAAGGGGTGTGCTGCCACAACAGCTGCTGCTGAGCAGCCGACGGCGGCACCTGCAGCAGCCACACCTGCGATCGACAGCGCCATTGCCAATGACAGCCAGCCAGCTGTTCCACATCCCTCTGCCACGTGCGGCAGCGCCCGCAACAGTGATGAGGGGCCGCATCAGGCGTCTGCCCAGTCCCCTGCTGCATCCCCCACCGCGCACACTCCGCCCCCTGCTTCCCCGTCGCCCACGCAGCGCGCAGCCACCCCACCACCGCAGCACTCTGCACCCCCGCCCCTGCCCCCTCCAGGCATCCGGCGCGTGCTGCGGCTGCGGCTGGCGCCTGCGCTGCTGGCCGCGTGGGGCGCGCTGCTCGACTACTTCTATACCGACAGTGTGGAGATCAACGGTGCGCGGCAGGGTCACAGAAACCTCTGAACCCTAACGCCTAAGCCCTAACCTCAAGCCCTAACGTACCGCATGGCCCTGAAAGGACTCTGCTGGCCATCAATGGCTCACTTGCTCTGCGATATGGGCACCACCATGGGGTGTGCGCTCCAGCTTGTACAGCGCACAGCACGCATGTGTGGCACACGGGACGGGCCCCGGGGTTGGGACGTAGGGCATGGGGTTCGGAGGCCTGTTCAAGGATGTGTGGGCTCGTGCTGAGCACTGGCTCACTCTCTATGTCGATGCCCCTGCGCACCGCCCCACATACAGACGGCAATGCATGCGGGCTCATGGCGCTTGCGCGGCAGCTGCTGGTGCCGAGTGTTGAGGAATTCGCGGACGGCTTCTTGCGCGGGCGGTGCGTGGCGCCATTGTTGCCCCTTCACGCTTCACATCTCCCGCCCATGCGGGACGGGAGTGGAACAGTGTGCTCTGTGCCACCGAGTGCCAGACAGGCAGACGCGTGCCGTTCTGTTGCATTCCCGTTCCGCACGGTGCCCACATCGCTGATGAACCCTGATGCCCTTTCCTCACACGCCCTGCTGGCCCACCTGCAGGCTCAACTATGCCACTTGCCTGCCCTACCTGCACTGTGCCGTGGCGTGCGACTTGCATGACCTGGCCACCAGATGTGTGGCGCTGGCGGCACGTGGTGCGTTGTGGCACAGGCAGAGGGTCTAGTACACTGCGGGAGCTTCAGGTGGAGATATTGTCTTGGTGTGTGTGCTGCTTGTGGTGTTGATGTTGGTAGTGGTGGTGGTGGGGATAGTGGTGGTGATGCCCCTCAACCCACAGCCCTCCACAACTTTCCAAGGACACGCGGTGCTGCATGCCGATGCTGTGCGCGGCAGGCATGTGGGCGCTGTGGGCGTCCCCCTTGTGGGCAGGCCTGCCCCCCGGGGTGGTGGTGGAGGTGCTGGGCCACCCGGACCTGGCGCCCGCGTGTGAGCTGCAGGTGGGGCACGCGGCGCATGGCCTCAACCCTAGGAAAACCCTAGGCTTAGGCCTAGACTAGGGCTTGGCCTAGGCCCAAACTTTTAAGTCCCAACCCGCAACCCTCAACCCCTGTACACCACACTGTACTGACGTAGTTGTCGGTCCATGCAGGCGGCAGGGTGCACTGTGTGGTGTGTGTTTGCTGCGGGCTGCAACCCAGATGTGCCACGGCGGCTGGCATAGTGATTATTGTTAACAGTGCATGCATACCTTGTCTGACTTATGGCCGCTGCTGGGGTCTGGAGGTTGTCCAGCAACAGGGTGGATGGAATCAGGCCCAGCCCAGTGCAAGCTGCAGGGTTCCAATTCATGGTTTAGGCCTCGGTGAGCACCACAAACATGCCTGCTGACTGCAGGTCGTGGGGTGCGTGCTGCGCTACCTGGCAGCCACAGACCTGGATGACGATGAAGACGCGGTGCGCGCGCTGTGCAGTCACATCCGGTGCGCCACCCTGCTACGCATTTTGTGCTGCCCTTGATGATATGGCCGCGCAGCTTGCTGCCACACCTGTCATGGGCACAACTGTCATGGGTGAACGTAATGCTGGCACACCTGTTGGGGCAAGATCCTGGTTTATTGCATGCGTGCTGTGCAGCTTGCACCGTTGTGGTGCGCATGTGCTGCGCCCATATCGCCATGTGTTCAGCAGCACACAACATGTCAGCGCTGCACGCACCTGGACTCCTGGGAGCACCTGCACTGCTGAGCGTCCGCCAGGCACTCAACTCGTAGCCATGACCACTGCCATTTGCGGGCTCACCCACCTCGCAGCTTCCTGTACCTGGACAACGCCACGCTGCATGTGCTGGGGCAAGGACAGGGCGGGGGGCATGGCGGGGTGATTCCCGCCTCAGATGCATCGGCTGGGCCGGGCAGCAATGGAGCGGCGGGAGCAGCAAGTGCGGATGGGAGTGGCGCTGCTCATGGCGCTGCGAGAGGCGGCAGCAGCAGCCCAGCCCCTGGCAGCAGCACTGGACTGCCAATTTATGCCAGCGGTGCAGGTGGTGGTATGCCAGCCATCCCGCGGGACATGCTATTGGAGGGCGCGTTGGCGCGGCTGGTGCGCTGATGGTGGTGTGGTGCCTGATTTCTTTGAAGATACCGTGCGACTGCTTGTGGCCCCTGTTCCGGTGTGATGATATCCTTCTGCATGTTTCGCACTTATCATCCCGCACTTCTGCCTGTGCCGTACGCAGTCCAGGCGGCTGCAGTCACGCCAGTGACTCCTGATAGACCCAGGGCTCACCCATGCGTATTGTGCTTGAGCCCGAGATAGGCGCGCTGTCGACACACTCCACCCTTAGTGATCCTTCAAATCACCAAGCTCCATACCTGCTGTCGCCTGGTCCCACTTGCCGTTCTTTACTCCACTGCTTCCCTGCACCCTTCATAGTGCTTGTGTAAACTCAGAAACTTGAAAGCTCACAAATAGCACTGCATGGAAAACAGGAACATCGCAATGCGATCTTCTGCCGCATCTTTCAGGCATCCCATCCTCCACCTTTGTGCACAAAGTCTGTGCACAGCATGGCTGGATTGTGCTGCTGTATCAACCCCACACCGCTCACAGGCGCACCTAGACTGCCCCCTGGCCGCGCTCACGTCCCTGCGCCCACCTCCCCGCCCGTCCTACTGCAGCGCGTGGGCCTATGGGCTACCTGGGGGTGCGGGCTGGGCGGAGCTGGAGCTGGACTGCGCATGGCATGTGCTGTGCCCTGGGCTGGGGGTCGCGGTGCGTGGTGGTTGCCCTGCGTGTGCGTGGTGCGCATTGCAGGGTGGTGGTAGTGGTACAAAGTCAGGGGACTGTGGCGGCATGAGGTTGGGGTCTAGGCGAGGTTAGAATTCGTGTTGTGATATGCTTGGATCAGGTGCTTGCCTGCGCTGTCGAGGTTGTAGCCTGTTGGGATTTCAGGTGTAGATGGTGGGCTGTGTGCCCCTGTGGGCACTGCTGCACGCAGCCACCCTGCCATCGTGTCTACTGACCCAGTTGACCCCCAGTCTCATCCCTGTTGGGCCACGCACAAACCAGTTGAGGTCAATTGTCAGGCTCAGGGTTCTCATGCGCTGCACATCTGGCAAGCAGCGCCACCGTTGACACTGTGTGGCAGGGCTCGCTCACGCCCAGTGATCCATATGCTTCCCAGTTCCCACCATATCTGCGCGTCAGTGGGCCTGCACGAAAACCTTCAAAGCTGCTGTGTGGCGTCACCCAACACTCCTGTTGTGCTCCTGTGCACACAGGTGTCAGGGGTGTCGGAGGGGGTCCCTGCTGCTTTGCTGTCCGCGGGGCCTGACGAGTGGTTTGAGACGAACGAGTGCTCAGAACCGGGGGCGCTGCCCTGGGTGCAGATCACACTGCCGCCCAACATCACAGTCACACGGTTGGTGCAGGGTCAGGAGGGTGAGGAGGGTACACTGTCAGAGAGGGTCACCGCAGCTCCTCCTCCCCATCATGACTGCACATTTTCCAATGCACCTTCATTGCTGGCACGTAGCTGCCATATGCCTCAGACACATGAGACTCAAGCCGACCTGCACTGACCTGCACCGTACCCATCCACAACCGGCCCCACACACATGTGCACTCCTGTTGTGCTCATCCACCATGAGTCCATGCCCACTGCACCATGCGCGCACAGCCTGGATAAGCTGAGCTACGCACATGGCCACCGGCGGCAAGGCTACTACCGGCTGCGCCAGGTCAAGGTGGCGGTGGCTGAGGCACCTGGCGCGCCATTTCTGGACATCCCAGCGCGGTGCGGGTGTCATCAATGGCTCAGATGCGTCATCGTTCATGCATGGCTACGGTGTGCAAGTTGTGAACCCTAGCGTCTTTTGCCCTTGCTCATCTGACCTTTGGCCTTCTACCGAGTTGGTGATGCAGCACTGATGCAGTACATCGACGTTGGGATTCAGGATCGCGTAGCCACCAGTGATTTTGTGTGCTGTTGCCCTACATGGGTTATCAATTACAAGAAGTTACTGTAGTGCCTGCCTGTAGTGCGCGCCGGGCATGTCATGCCAGCTGCCGCACACTCTGTGCAGCATGGCGTCAACTACTACTCAGCACGCAGGCCATCTTGTGCGTGGCCCCTCATGGAAGAGCGACTGATGCATGTATCCTTGGTGTTGCGTGTGCCTGCAGGATCGTGGAGCAGTTTGAGCTGCACTTCCCTCAGACAGCTGTGGCCCCGACCCCGCCGCCCCCGGCCCACGCCGCCCTCACAGCTGCTGCGGGCTGGGTGCTGCCGCCACCACTGCTCCATTCAACCGCCGGCAGCAGTACCGGCAGCAGCCATGGCAGCTCAGGCAACGGCGGTGGAACGGCAGGGGCCACCTGTGCGGGGCAGCTGTTTGGACCACAACATGGTGTGGGCGGTGTTGGCGTTGGGGGTGTGAGGCCGTTCCAAGTGCTGCGCATCCAGGCCACAGGTCCCCAGGAGGTGAGTCCATTCATTGCAAGTCGCAGGCAAGGATGAATGTTGGGATCGGTGGCGCCAGGCGCAACCGCACCTAGTATACCTGCACCAGTTTCATACTTCTGTGCTGTACCTTGGCGGTGGTATCTGGCTGCGAGTCCAGTTTTCTGATTGCATCCGGGGCTGCATCGGCGCAGTGTGAAAAACTTCGCTTCAGGGCTGCTGTGTGTGCAGCTGTTGGTGCACTGATGCAGATTGGTCAGGTGCATCCCTCTCCCTCACAGCTGGCTCATGTCCCATTCACGTGTCCCATTTGGTGTACTGCCTTTGACCTTTTTGTACTGCGGCCCATGATGGACCACACTGTACTGCCCAACAGGACGGGGTGTACCGCCTGTGCCTCAAGAACATCCGCCTGCACGGCGTCGCACGCGTCGACCTCATGCGCCCGCCTCACCTACCCACCAACTTGCACACGCCCCCGGCCTGTGCAAGCTCCGCCACCAGCGCAGCAGGTCCCTTGGGCAGCCCTGTACCAGTTGCATCCTCCGCTCACGGAGGCCCTGCCGCTAGGCCACCCTCTCCGCGCCAGTTACAGCAGCTGCTCCCCGAGGGTGGCACGCAGCACGCGCACAGGGCGGCGGGAGATGCAGCTGTTGCGGCACATGGGAGTGGTGCAGCAGCGGCAAGCTGGCACGGCATGAGCGGCACCAGCACTGCACTGAGCACCGGGTTTGCACTGCCCCCTTCTCCCCCTGTGGTGCCCCTGCCTCCTGCTAGCTTCACGCCCCTGGGGCAGCCCCCGGGCTACAGCCGTGCGCTGGCCACTGCAATTGGAGCTGGTGTCACGGCCAAGGTGTCACAGCAGGCGGCTAGGTGGTAGTTGCGAGCTATAGCAAGTGTGGAGGCAAAATGTGCATGGTGCCAGCAAGCTGCCATAATGCTGCTGCAACAACGGTAGCGGGATGAGGTCACTGTGTGCAACAGTGTATGATGGTAGCTCATTTCAACATGTGGATGGACTGAGGTTGGACGGTTGGCATGCTGTGTGGTTTTGCAGACCTAAGCTGTGAGTCTGGAGTGTGCGCACCTGCCTGTCCTTTTCGTTGTTGCATGGCTCCACTGATACAGGATACAGTACAAGCGGAAGGCGCGCGGGGGCCCCGCCCTGCCGGGCCTGCAGGTAGCAGGGCCCGGGGCAGGCGCTTGCAGGCTGGCAGGCTGGCAGGCGCTGTGTCACGCCCTCACGCTCGCTGGGCAGGGCTGGGCAGGCGCACGTAGTGCACGTGCCCGGCTTTGTGCACAGACACTCACATGCATCCAATTCGCATAGCGTTTGTAGCTCTCCAGGCTTGCTCGCATGCACACAACACCTGAGCTCTCAGTGCGATGTGTATTGTTCTCGAGCTGCTGTATAAGCCCATACTATATGCCAGGCGCTTGGGTCCGCGAAGTGCGAATATCAGAACAGCCAGTGTCTTTGCCCCTGTTCATGCAGCTCTCCTATGCTCACCTCAATCCTTGCGTTGAACTCACGCAGCGCTCCAGATCACCAACTCGAAGCCCGTGTTGTGTCCATACTGCTTTGCTGGGTGTTGTTAATGTTGTGGTATGCAATTCAGGAGAGAAACAAATGCGGGTGCAGGTGATTGTTGCTCATTCCTCATTACGTACCGTATTATGTATGTAATGAGGAATGAGCAACATTTGTTTCTCTCCTGAATTGCATACCACAACATTAACAACACCCAGCAAAGTAGTATGGACACAACACGGGCTTCGAATTGGTGATCTGGAGCCTGCGTGAGTCCAACGCAAGGATTGAGGTGAGCATAAGATAGCTGCATGAACAGGGGCAAAGACACTGGCTGTTCTGATATTCGCACTTTGCGGACCCAAGTGCCTGGCATTTGTCCGGAAGGGCATGCGCGAAAACCCTTTCCGGAAGCCGCAAGCCAACGCCATTGCTTGGGCCATGGTGCATGAAAGGGCCCATGCAGGATAGGACCTTCAGGTCAGCACCAGTGATGAGCTGCTTGGCATGACGCCCAGCTGCCATGTTACCACATGTGGCCGGCCTCGGTGCCCTGGGCCCTTGGTGCACTGCGTGTTGTTGCTGCATGGGGAGGGGCATGGTCTTGCGGGCAGCCGGGCATTCAGGGTTTTAGGTATCCCATATCCCTGTCCTCCCAGTCAGCAGCACAACACACAACATAGCGCATGGTTGTTGTTGCATGCAGCATGCAGCATGGGGTCATGCAGGGATGCAACAGGCTGTCATGGGCGAAGGCAATCCCCCATACAGGCGGGCCCGGGGCAGCGGCTGGGGGAATCACATGCCCATGTGCCAACCCTGCAGCAGCAACAACAACAGCAAGGGCAACTGTGTCTTAGATAGTGCAGTTCACAGGTGGCCAGAGAGCAGCACCCGCTCGCAGTGCAGAAGACACCGGGCCCGATGCTAAAGGGGTGGGGCGGGAGGCGCCACCACCATTATGCAGCAATTGCCGAGCATGCTGCCAATTCCCCGTCATGTGCTGTGTAAATTTACTGCAAAATGGCTACATGGACCTGGGAGCGGGGTGGCCGCAAAGATTGCAGATCCAGCCCTTGGCTTCTCTGAGATAGAGCAGGGAGTGCTGGAGGCGAGGCTGTACAATATGCCTGAGCGCTGGGACTTCCACTTTCAGGGCGATGATGATGATGAAAGGGAAAGGGGCTACGCCCACTAACGGGCGTGGATTGAGGGGACAGCCCAGAACTAT
>QAXD01000214.1:26866-37068 GCA_004335575.1 Haematococcus sp. NG2 | reverse complement strand
AGATTGGCCCTGAGCGCAGGTACCTCAGGTGCCGGGTCGCGGCACGTCCTGTACTGCCTGCAGTGTGGGGCGCTGATGCTGCCCGGGTAAAGCGATGGTACACACACACACTCTGGGGCCGACCAGGGAAACAGATAGCAGGCACAGCAGCAGCACAGCAGCAGCAACAGCGGCAGCGGCAGCAGCAGCAGCAGCAGCAACAGATCCGAGCCGATCACCCAGCACCCAGCAGCTGGACCCACACACACAGCAGCAGCAGCAAGTAAAGACACATGACAGGTTGAAGGCACTGTTGAAGACAGTCCATGAAATATGCATGTATAGAATCCTCTTGATCACAAAATGTTTGCCTGGGTAAAGCAATGCAACACACACCCTCTTTCTGCCTAGCACAATCTATGCACCGTCTATGCACCGTATCTGGTGCAAGCACGATCAAGGGCTGGTGTGTACTGGTTATGTAGGGAAGGTGTCAGACACCCACCCCGTACTCGCCCTGCGCGCCCGCCAACCAGTAGCAGAGAGGCCGCATGGCCGCACACATCCAGCATGGCACTGCCACCACCAGATGCCGAAGACGTGCTGAACATTTAGTTTTGCAATGGCAGCGGAGCTCCTTGTACGCTCTGCAGCCTTGCCGTGAACTGCCCTGTCTCTGGTGCCTGCCATGTGATCTGGATACTACGGTATGACAAGTTCATACCTCATATGCCGTGCGCTTCTCTGGCTCCTAGGGCTGTGCGTAGGACAATGTGAATGACCTATGCAGCTGCACATCGCGCATTTTGGAGCCTACCAGAACATCTAGACTCCGGTCACACGTGGCAGATTCAGCAAGGCATAGGAATGACTAGTCTTGCAGCTGCCCCTGATGCCAGACTTCCACCCGATAGCACCAGATGTTCCTCACATCCTTGTTGATTTTTTCAGCCACCTTGACACTTACTGCTACTGGGTTATAGGAGCTCGGTCGCCCTGAACGCATGTGTGGCCCTTGGGCCCTAAAATAGAGTAGGACCTAAGCCGGAGTGCAGCCCTGATGTAGCCAGGAGGCGGGATCACATAACGAGTGTGAGAGCCCATCTCACGAGAGAAAGAGTTAGCTAGGAAACAAAGGTCTCGGAGGAGAGAAGTGCAGGGTACTTGACAGTGTGAAGCAAGTATGGGAGTGGGTGTTAAAGCATGTACCGGCGACCTGTACTGCTTTCAATGTTACAGACCAACATTACAGGGCGCTGCTGCCGCATGTTAAAGCGATCAAGGCCCTTGAGCACATTTTGAGCGAAACAGCCAAACCGGGGTTCTCCATGTTTGGCCACGCCTTCACGGCTACGCTGCAGCGCACGGCATCAGGCTGCACACAGGAAGCTTCCGCACCATGCAGAGTTTGCCACCGTGCCAGACGCGGTCCCGTGACCTCACGCACCTTCAAAAGATAACTGACAACCTGGTTGCATTGACCTGGCTGCCTGGTGCCTGGTGCCTGGTGCCTGGTGCCTGGTGCCTGGTGCCTGGTGCCTGGTGCCTGGGGCCTGGTGCAAGAAACATCATGCTGTACAGTTTCACATGTGAAACTGGCCACAGGCTCCAGCCCTAAGCTGCAGCTAGTGGCAGCTCCAGCAACAGTGCGTGGGAAGGGTCGGCATGCTGCCATACTCTGAGCATATCACAACTCATCACACAATCTGGGGCAGCCGCCTGCTGGAAGCCCTAGTGTCCATGCCGTTTGACTAGGCAACTCCCTTCACTAGCCCGCCTGTGGGTGTCAACATATTGGCTAGCCCAGGGCAACTAGAGCATTGGTGTGACGTTACACTTCTGAGCAGTTCGTCCTTGCTTGAAGATACGTTGTGCTACCTGCACCAGATCAAGCCGGATGGGGTATAACTAGGAGCAGTAGTTGCCGTTTAGGCGGTAGGTGGGTGTCCATCATGCACGGCGCACTTGTCAGAGCCAAGAGGCTTGAGGGAGGGTGATCAAACAACAAGGGGCATTCAACCCCAACTGCAGGGTCTCTCAGACAGACGCCGTCGCATCCTCAGAATTATTGTTTGTACCACGCGGCAGGCGATCGTTTGAAATCGTTTGTAGAGATACGGCTGGCCATATTTCACGGGTCCGGGCCTCCTATGTATGATACTACCGCTACACATCAAGACTGAGCGGAAGCAGGGAGCACGTGGACTAGCCATACCGTATCTATACCAAGCTATCCCTTATCAGCGAGCAACAGCGGTGACCGTATTCGCGTTTGCAGCACGAACTATCTGTGCACACACCGCCTTACCGATGCTGGACGAAAGACGGAAGCACACTTCATTCATTGGTACATACAGGTCTCTACTGCGGATTGCAAAGGCATCAGCAGCTCGTGCTCCATGCAAATTGGCTGTGTGGTGTGTACCATGCAACCTGCATGGCCGGAGGTATATATGCCATGCGGTGCGTCCGTCACCTCCCTTGCAAATCTCTTCGATACTTGGAGCACCAATTGGCAGGACTCCCGTCTTGCTGTTCCTGCATTGCCTGCTCCTGCATCGGCACCTCCAACTGTGCGCGCAACCTGCAGTTGGTCAGTAAACTTTCAGAGCTGCTGGACAGCATGAAGCATGTGTGTGTCACGGCCAATTGCATGCGCACACAGGCAAGCTAGGTGTTCCAGTGGGTGGTTTGTGGCTCAGCGTCTTGACTCTCTCCACCAGGTGCATGTGTTCATCGTGTTGGAACCACTCACCATATAAAAAATGATTGCATGGCAAGTTGCTGGTTGCCAGGGCTTGGACGCTTCACATTTGTGATGTTTAGGCTGTTGTCAGTTGTTGCGAAGTAAAGCCGTGGGTTCTGCTTGGCGCTGTCTCCCGCAGTAGGGTGGCCAGCCTAGGCTTTTGTTATCTATGCGTGACTGCTGTGTATGACTTCAACGTGCCTATGCCAGTCTACAGCATCTTGCGGGTTGCCGGACTTCAGCGAGCTCCTGGCAGCTGCACTGGCTAATCTGCGCAGCCACTGAGAACGCAACAACAGCTAAGACGTGATGTACTGCCAATCCAAGCTATAACAGCGGACAAGTGGAGTGATGTGCGATCCGGCCATCGTCTCAGATGTATGTATGGTGGCTCTGAGGCGCAAGTGATGCAGCTCCCCCTCAGCAGCCCATCGCCTTAACTCCACCGCCCAGACCACAACACAACACACGTCACCCATAAACTGCCCTGCACCAAACCACTTGCTACCGAAACCAGTCGCAGGCCTGCTGCTGAAAAATAGCTTCAATCCATTCGCCACTTTCAACATCATACTATGTGCACGTGGCATGCGAACCCAATCTGGTGATCTGCTCTGCTGCTGTGTGTGCAGGTGCTGCTTGCTAGGGGTTTAGCTTTTAGCTGACTGCCACTGATTGGCCAAAGGTGCATGACTCAAGGCTTGGCCCTTTGCCTGTAATGCTGTGGTGGCAGAGCCTCAAGGGGATTATACGCTGTATCCAGCAGACGGAGCGCTCATGCCTGCAGCACAATGCGCACGTGTGGCGAGCCTGGTAAGTGCGGCATTTCAATGTATTTAAAGGTCAGGGTCCATAGTGGTTCTGCTGCAACACAACTGGTATGTTTGCTGCACAGATGCCAAGGATGCAGCCTTGACATTGTGTGACATCACAAGTGCACAGCAGTTGGCCTCACAGACATGTGCACATCACAGTGTGTCGCAGCAACCTGATCCCCACCACATGTACAACATGAGGGGTCAACGGCTCGCGCACCTGCACATAGATACTGTGCGTCACATCAGATGGGTTGTGCACCAGCTGGCGTGTGCTGCGGCAGATGGCCCAGACGTAGCGCATCCAAAACTGTACCGCCAGAGCATACCGCACCTACGTTCAAGACTGCACAGACGACGTGGCGGCTGCTCTGCGAGTGGTGTGTGCAGGTGAATCAGATGGCATGAGCAGCTGGCGCACGTTGGATCAGGCTGAGTGGTAACATACATGGTCAGCAACCCTGCACACATGCAATCCATGCTGGTCTGTTCCCAGGCATGCCACTGGCCACCGCACTGCTGAGGCGGGAGCAAGCACCAGCTCTGGCACCTGCATTGACGGCCTACCAGCAGCGAACTGCATACCATGGTGCAACAACGCGCAGGTGCAAGGCGTGATGCTGCTGCAGTAACAGACGCGCCACACCTCCAACATACTGGCTGCATCCGACCGGCTGCAGGCTTGACGGCACTGTGTGTGTGCTGGTGTGTCGCTGGACCAGAGGGCCTGGGCAGCAAGATGTACATGAACTGCAGCTGTCCCAGTGCGACACGCAGCAGAACATATGGGCAGAATGCACACCTTGACTCCTCTCGCGTAGACAAGCAGCACCCGCTGCTGCACTGCCAGGTGCCGCCTGCGAGCTGCGGCCGCCCTGCAACAACCTGCTGCTGCTGCTGCTGCACATCCTCAGCATCCTCCGCACCCTCCTTGGGCGAGAGCGCGTCGGCAGGCACCAGGTAGTATGCAAGGTCACCAGCCAACAAGTGCCCAAGCAGTTCGCACCTGCCCGCCGCCTGTGGGCACCAGCCAGAAACACAACGCCCCCATGGTCAAGGTACAGATGTGAGAACGCCCAGCCATCAACTCAAACTCCCTCCCTCCATGCCGGCCAGGTTTTCCAGCAAGCCACAGTGTGGAGTGCACAGCTGAGCTCACATGAGACATGCAGCACGCTGTGCGCGGCAGGGCCTTTTTAGCACGGTGTCAGCGTTTGCGCGATGTTGCACTTGAAACTCCAACCACCTGCATGCAAGCTTGCCGCTCTGCTGTCTGCCGTGCACCCATGCTACATGCAGGCTGGTCTTCAGCTGTGTGGCGTTGATCTCCTTTGTTCCCTTTGTGGGCTCCGCCATACAAAACACACTGTGCACTCAGGTACAGTCTCTGGCTTGCATGTTGAGCCCCATGTCCTTGGTGACTTGCTGGCCTGCTGGTTTGCATGTCGCAGCTCATGATCACATGGCAGCCGGCAGGTGCAGGCAGCTGCTGGATGAGATGCTGAAGTGCGACGCATCACGCATGCTGTGCTTCAGTGCATGCAGGTGTGCGGCCTGCTTGTCACCGTTGCCTTCATCTCGTGTGCTGCCACCCTCACCGGCTGCATGTGAGTCCCGCTGCCTCTGCGATGGCTCTGCACTGCCAGTGACGTGTGAACCAGCTTGCGTTTGGTGCGGCCCACACATGCCAGCTGTGCCGGTGATGAACCACAGCATGAGTTCCCTGCTGCTCAGTCACCCACCTGCTCAGCACCTGTACGTGGCATGAGCTGACATGGGGTCGCTTGGCCTGGCACTGCTCTGCTTGCCCCACAGGCTGCTGCTCGTTGCGCCATGTGCAATATGCTTTGTGTCTCGGCTAGGCACCTGCAAATGGCTCAGCACGGGCCCTGACACGAGTGATCCCTGCGCCCGCGCGAAGAATGCCACCACCACTGCCACGGCCAACACAGCCACCGCAGTCCTTGCCATTCCCACCGTCCCTGCCTTTAAGCCCCTGCAGCCACCGCCTCATCAGGCCTGCCCTGCCCATCCTGACACACCCGCTCCCAGGACGGAGGACGCCCCCAAGCCGCCCGGCACCCCTGACATTTCAGAGTGCTGCAGCGCAGTGGGAAACACCGCCCTGGGCTCCACAACCTGCACCAAGCACCAGCTGATCCCCATCAATGTCCCGACCGCCTGCCCTGCTCCGTCTTGCCCTGCCACCCCCTCCATGCCCTCCCCTCTCCTCCCTTCCCTCCCCATGCCCCAGCTGCAGCAGCAGCAGACCTGGACATCACTGCCCCAGGGCCCCGCCACTGCTAACAAGCCTGAACCCAAGCGCCGCCTGTTTGAGCCGTTGCTGAAGAGCATCATGGCCGTGCGCTACCCAGCTGGTCAGGTGAGAGCTGCATCGTGGGACATTCCGCAGAAGCTGGCCTCCACGTCGCTGCAGAGCGCAAGCTGCCTGGGCAAGGGTGGGCAGGGCATGGTGCACTGCGTGCGCATTGCCCTGCATGCGCCCAGCAAACAGCCCAGCCAAGGACCCCAAGGCTGCGGCCACTCCGCTGCTGGCTGCCGCCAAGGTCGGGCCAGCTGATGACGTCATAGCATTTGCAGACGACGCGGAGGTGCACAAGAGTGCATGCCATGCATCACGCTTGGTGCTGCAGCTGTTCCAGTCTCTGTCCTGCCTGCTCATCATGGAGCATGCGATCTGCACCCTGCATGACTTGATGGCCGCGTGCATCAACTCCAAGGCCGGCCGCGCAGTGTCCGCCCCCTTCACGGCCGGCCTGCGCCCAACCCCCGCCATGCTGCGCTACGTTGCGGCGTGCGTGGTCAGCGCGCTGAATGACAGCCATGACGCTGGCATCATCCATCTGGATGTGAGCCCCAAGAACATCTCCATGTCTGGCGTCCTGCGCCAGACGTTCACGCTGGGCGGCTTTGGGCTGGCCAAGACGCTGAACCAAGCCTTTGGGGAGCACTGCAACAAGTACGAGCAGGGAGCAGTGCCGGAGTGTGGCACCCCCGGCTCCATGCCACATGAGCAGGCGCGTGCGGACAAGCTGCTGAGTCCCGCCTGTGACGTGCACGCGGCTGGTGTGACCCTCTGGCAGGCTGCGGTGGCCATGGCAGTGGGTGAGCAGGTGAGGGCAGCAGAGGAGGCGGCCATGGCTAGCACCTTCAAGTTTGGCGCCAACGCTGCGGCTTGCGTGGCCGCCACCGCCACTGTCAGCGCCAGTGATGCGTTCCTGACTCCTGACTTTGTGGACCTGGTCACGTCCCTGACTGCTTACGATGTGGGCGCACGTCGGCATGCATGCGCTGGCATCAGCTCCCACCCCTGCTTCACCTCAGCACCTGAGGCTGGGCTGCCAGCTGGGCTGGCTGTGGGTGCACCTGGCTGCAGCGCTGCCTTGGTGAAGATGCAGATGCCTGGGGCGCAGCAGATGCTACTGCAGGTCGGCATCAGCAAGGTGTACACAGGGCAGCGTGCAGCTGCATCGGACCTGTGCGTCACGCCACTGTGACCGCTGCCAGCATGCAGATCGCTCACCATGCAGCGCCGCATGCAGCACACAGCTGAGGTTCTCCAGGCTGGGCTGCATATGGTTGCATGAACTTGTGCTCCTAGAGCCAATGGACATGTCGGGGTATCTGAGTCCATACAGCGTGTGAAACAAGGGGGTGTTCGGATTGCTTTGGCAGGATGGAACGCGGCAGGATATGTGTTCGTCTCTCTTATACTGATAATGAGATATTCTCACAGGGATCGACAGATACTGCCAAGAGATCGACAATATGATGGACTGCAGGATGCAATGGAGCAAGCTTGATCTCTGCAGGCCGGATGTCGACAGCGCACCAGCAGGGTTTACTGCTGTACGTTTTGGGAATGCACTAGGGTTTGGGCTTGGATTAAGTTGTCTTGATTGTTGCTGTAATGAAGAATCCCAGAGCAGAGAGCTGCCACCTGCCTGTGCCCTGTGCGAATTGCTTCTGGCATGCATGCATGGACCTGGATCCTGCCTTGTTATGCGCGCCCTGCGTTCAGAATCATGCAAGCTAACGCGCTGTGCGCCGTGGATGTCAAGCTGTACAACATACAGGATTCATTGCAAACTGATCACTCATCATCGTCCCCCTGCTGCATCGCAGGCATCTCCACCTGCACTGCCTCAGCTCCCTGTTGATCAACCCTCCTCCCCCCACCCGCACCAGACCCTGCCGCTTGCGATTACCATCTTCTGCACTTGCAGCTCCAACCACCACCTTGCAACTTGTGATGAGGATGAGCCCATGCTGATGACCTGCATGGCCATGCTGTGCTCCTTGCCCAACCATTGCTAATGTGTGCCTCATGAGCTGCGGCCTGTGCTGCATGCATGTCTCTGGCCTCCTTCGCATCCTGCCTGAGCATCGCGCCGTACCACACACTGGCCACGGTGCGTGTCCGTGCAAGCAGCTGCATATGAATGATAAGGGACAGATGGCCATACAGCAGCGCCGCCTGCTGTGACCATCCCAGCCCTGACGTGGCATGCAAACCCATGGGGCTCCTGTGGCTGACACACAGCCTGGTGCGCCGTGTCTGATGCAGGTGTGCCAAGCGAGCAGGACAGCTGTTGTCGTCTCTTGCATTGCCATCGTGACTGTTGCCGTGTTGGCATCATGTGAGTAGTGGATGTTGTTGGCCTGTTCCTGCTGCCACATTGTTGTTGCCTCTGTAGCACGCGGATCGCTTTGCTTGAAGAGGTACCAGCATGTGCTTTTGCTTGTGCTTCACAACTGAGCGGGCTGCTGGAACTGGCTTGCTGCCTTTGTTGGCTGCACCCTGCCTCTGCCCCCATGACACCGCGGCAACATCCCAGCCCTGCCGCTGGGCCAACCGCCTCACCTTGCTCTGGTGGCTCAACTTCGGGCCTGCGCCAGCCGGCCCGTCCAAACGCCGTACAGTCACCCCAATCGCTCGTCACCCCGTCCACGCCAGCACCCACCAGGCAGCGGTCCCCATCCGGCCAGCACCACCTCTGAACAACAGCCTGCCGCAAGGTGTCTTGGACACCCGCTTCTCCAGCGATGATCTGTTGCGGGGCAGCACGCAGCATGCAGCTGATCTGACAGCTGCTCCTGCCAACGCGGCCTGTCGGCTGGGCAAGGGCGGCATGGCAGCAGCATTCTGTGCACGTGTTCCTCTGTGTCCTTCATGTGCAGCCCCCATGAGTGGCAAGGCACATCCTGCCGCAGGCACTGTTGCGGTAAAGCACATCCAAGACAGCCTTGTAGCAGAAGAGGAGGCGTCCCATCATGAGGCAGCATCCAAGGCCTCGCCACTGGTCACGCATTTCTTCAACTTTGCTGCCCCGTGGATGCTGTATGTTCAGCTGGCAGTGGCGAGCTTGCAGCAGCTTCTGGATGCGTGCATCGACGCGTACGCTGGCTGCCCAGTTGCCGCTCCCTTCTCCCCCACCTGCGCCCCCTCCCCCTCAACCCTGCGCTAGCTACACTGCAGCATGCGTCATCAGCGCACTCACCGACATCCACGCAGCCGGCATCATGCACCTGGACCTCAAGCCCCAGAACATCTTCCTGCACAGCACCAACCGCCTACAGAGCTTGTGTGTCAAGCTGGCTGACTTTGGTCTGGCCAAGAGCAAGCGTGAGGGCAGCGATGAGTACTGCAGCTGCTGGGGTCTGGGGGAACTTATGCAGTGCGGCACGCCTGGCTACATGCCGCAAGAGCAGGCGCGCGCCATCAAGCCCCTGTGTTCAACCCCGCCTGTGACGCACACGCAGCCGGCTGCCGGCAGCCGGTGTGACGCTTTGGCAGGCTGTGGTGGCCATGGCTGTGGGTGAGGAGGTGAGCGGGGCATACATGACATCCATGGCTGCCGATACGTTCGACTTCACTGCCCAAGCTGTGGCCCATGCGACGGCCACAGGGGCGCCAGCTCTGCGTTCATGACCCCCGCGTTTGTGGGCCTGGTGGGGTCACTGACGGCCCACACCCCCACAACGGATGCGGCTGCCCTCGCCTCTGCCGGCTCGCACCCCTACTTCACCGCTGCTGCTGCTGCTGCTGCTGCTGCTGGCAGGCTGCCGGCTGGGCTGGTGCTGGGTGCTGCCGGGTGCAGCGATGCGCTCAAGGACCAGCAAATGCCCCAGGCAGAGCAGGTGCTGGCCCCTGGCGGCATTGCATCTGTGCTGCTCACATGCCAGCGGTCAGCCAAGGTGCTGCTGATGCTGTAGGGCTAGCAGTCAGCAAAGCGAACAATGGCTTGTATGTATGTACAATGGATCAGGATCTGTTGGACGCGCCTTCATGTATGCATGCACTGTGTGTGTTTGGGCTACAGTCACGCCTGGACATGGGCGCGCTTTGGTTTGCGTACGCCATCGACTGTTCTGTTTGGTCACTGCCACTACGCTGGATGCACATTCATGTAGACTGAAATGTGCGAGTGTGAGTTTTGATGACTGACAACCTATGCAAGATAGACAGTTTGCTCCATTGGGTACACAACAATGCGCGCAATCAGTACTCTGACGAAGCCTGTGTCCCCAACTGTTAGGGTTTAGGTAAGGGATGAGGGTTACCTAGAATCTATGTAGAACCCCGCATACGGTCTGCCCGCCGCCGTATGGCCCGGGTGCCCTGTGGCATCAGCTTGTTG